>KZ507344.1:0-15458 GCA_002844005.1 Limosa lapponica baueri
AGCTACAGAGCTTGCAATACCTAGTAGTCTCTAAGTTCCACTCTAGGTCTAACACCATTTTTGTCACTGAGGCTTGAAAACTGAGAAAGGTTTATTATTGCCTGTCTTTTCTAAGGTGAGAGCTCCTTGCCCTTTTGGGGGCGAAGGTCTCTGCTGTGCATTCCTCTACATTACTCGCAACAAAGATGCAATGCTTCTTCCTTGCCCAATTCTTCACGTTTCTTAACAAACATGCCATTTGCGCCATCTGACTCCTCCTCACCCCTCGGCCTATGACCTTATAGCTCAAAAATGACTGAGAAGATTTTCCTTATAAGTCTCCCTGAGTCTAAGATCAAAACCGGAAAGTCCAAGTTCTATAAGAGACTCTTACTGAAATAAGCAAGTGTATATTAAACACGCTTAAAAAGATTTTTAAGCATTGTAGCAATAAACCCACAGGCTGTTCAGCATGCTTAATGTTAACATCTACCACTCAGACACTGAAGAATTCTGCTTGCTAAAGGTCTCTTGTCTTGTTCCTTACGTGTCTTCTGAACTAGCAACATGGATCATAGACCCTACTCTTAAAGGGTCCAATACCTGAAGAGCAAGGCTGACCAGCAGCAGCAGAGTACATCTGGCCCCCTGGACTAGAATACCAGACGTCACATACATTCCTCTATCGGGGATTTGTAAAGCCTTATGTCTATCTTGGGAGTTCATTTTCACAGCCGCTACTCTCTTGTTGTCAGTTTTCAATTTTCCGCTGCCTTGTCTTGGTCCCTGAAACTATTTCCACAATATTTAAATCCATCTTCAACCCTGAAGTGCAGTTAAGGGGGAAGAAAAAAAAAATAACCAAGACCAGCTCACTTAAAATGGCTTTGGGCACAGGAAAGAATTCTCCGTATTTCTTGTTGAAATGTTGTGCTATATCTTGGGCTAGTTCCAGGTGCAGGACTTGATCTTCTCCAACGGGAACATGTGTCGACCTTTTAATAAAAGACAGATACAGGAAACTCAGCAAAGCTCTCCGGTTCTGTTGAAATGTTACTCAAGACTGTCACAGCTTCTGCTCTAAGTGAGGGCCAGATTGAGCCAAACGCTCAGTCCCAGCGAGATATAGGTGCTGTGGGAACAAGATCCCAAACCGACCGTATGCCAGCATGAGTCTGCTTTTTGTGCTGAACTGAATCACAACTTCAAGGGCAAAAATAGCCCTTCACAAAAACATATATGGTAAAGGTACCAATAAGACCAAATCATTAAATTCAGCTCAAAGAAAGGTTTTTGTAGTATCTCCTGCTGTCTCTTCAGAAATCAAAAAGCACGTTACAGTGTGTGAACAAAGTAAGAAAGATCCACAAGGCATAAAGCGCAAGCACCTTGCCTTGTCATGTTTCAGGAAAACAAAACCGTTATTGAGAAGTTAGTACTGTGGATTTATCAAGGGAAGGAACGTAGAGAGTAGTTCTTCTTCATAGGTTGCCATTATATAAATATCACGTGGGCGAGTACCTCAACTGCCACAAGAGTTATCATTCATAGATTGGAACTATTAGGATCAAAGGCTCATTTGATCTTCTGTATTGAACTCAATAGCTTGAATGCAGTTCTGGAGGAAAACACAGTCTGCATCAGAAGACACAAGGAGGTAAAGAATCCATTACTTCCCCTGGTGATTCTTTCCCACAGTTAATCATACTCGCTAAAAATGTATGATTCTTTTAGATGAGGCAGACTTGAAGTCTTGCCAGGTTTTGATTACTCTCCCCTCCCCCAGCAGATTTTTTTTCTAAGGCTTGTGGGGTATTCAGCTCTGAATCCTGGATGTGTTCCAGTGTAAGAAAGTTCACTATGCATCTTTTAAGTTCCCAGAAAATTTCAGTTCAACACGGTACTCCTTCCTTCCGATTCTGAATTACCGGGCTGACATCCAGGAATCAATCTGTCCACCTTTATTCCCCACCAAATAATCAGCAAGGCAACCTAAAAACAGTTACAGTAGCCAATAGGAAATCACAGTGGCCTACAACTAGCAGAAAGAAAATCAGTTACCATAGTCAATATCCTTTAAGCAGGTCAAAAGAAATGTTTCCATATGCCAAAATGGTTCCATATTCACAAAGTTTGCCACTAAACAGAAAACATATTGTCTTTATAAATGCCTCTGTATGACTCTTTGCCTTTTTCCTTGCTGTTTTTTTAAATATTTCTGTCCTGGTGCTATTTTCATTCTTTTCTATCATATATTTACCTTCTGTCCATTTTCCTGTCTCTTTGATTCTTGGCTCATCTGAATTAGTACTGTTTCTCCCCCTCCTCCAGCTCTTAGTTTTTCTTCATGACTGCCGTTCCCTTCCTGTGTTTCCATTTCACCCTGATTCTTGTTCCCTATATTGTGTTTTTACATTAAAACATCTCTTATTAAAGATATTATGTCAAATTTCTTCAGAGAGATAATGTTTCTCTTCCACTTCCTTGTTTTGTGTGTTATCTGGACAGCCTGCTGTTAATACACAGGTAGCAAACAAACCACAGGCTCCACCAGGGAATGATGCATCACATGACCTTATTAGAGATATTAGAGATGGAAGAGACATACACGGTTGAGCTCAATCAAAACAAGGCAATTTCAGATAAAGCTGTCTAAATTTCACCCTTAAATACTGCTTGACAATCAACTGGGACTTGCTGCTTAGAAGAATATTTTAATGTTCAAATTCATTCCGACTTTTGCTTGCTTCTCATTATTTTTAGTTAAAATTCAGGTAAATTATAAATTTCATCTACTGGTCTTCTAACATTACGGTTTTTCCCTACTAACAATCACTTAGGATTAAATTTCTCTAGATACATTTTTCTGGGTTAACAACTGGCTAATCTTGGTTACTCTGTCCTCATAGCTCTGTATTACTTCTCTGTCCCAACAAATATTCACAACTTCAGAACAATTCCACAAAGTCAATATGCTCGGAACATACAAATAATTAATACATAGTGCAGTGTCTCTAACATTTACTTACTGGTACAGTTTAAAACATACTATGAAATGCACCCAGTCACGACAATGCACTACCAACTCTATCAGCTAGGCTACAGACTTAGCCACACTGAGTCCCCAGTCCCTCCTTAGGGTGTATTTCCATTGCAGTACATAGTAAACCACAGAGAAAACTGAACTAGCCCAGGCACCACAAGGTGCAGTAAATTACTCACTTCTTCATTAGTAGCAACAGGTCTCCACAGAATCCCACACAAATATGGGTATACTACATAGAGCCAGCTTAAGTATCTCTACAGTACAGCGCATAAAATGAAGCATAACTACTTAGAAAAAAAAAATCTATGTATATGTGTGTGAACATGTAATATGTACAATTAAATATCAATGTGTTATAATTCCCTAAGAATTGTTCTGAAGTGATCAGCTTTTTCTCTATACAGCTGTGTCAGTTGCCTTCAAACCAGGCTAGTTTTCAACCAGCCACGTGAGAGGTAAAAAGCTGTCATCCATTTCCAATCTTCTGATCTAATCACACCCAGCTCCCCCACTTAATAAGTTAGCATGTTGACCTGACGAACATTCATTCTAATGCAGCTGAACAGTCATTGCCCATGGGCTCACGTTCTGCCTCTTACTTGTACAGCAAAATATCTGCTGCTTGAAGCACTGGATAAGTCAACAAACCAACGGTTCCTTCATTATTCTGGCTGGCACGCTTCATCTGTTTGCAAAAGAAAAACAGAGAGGAATCATACTTTTGGCTAATGATGTCAAAGTCTGTGATTTAAATGAATCAGAATTCTGACTAATTTGAGTAACTTATTGCGTAGCTCTAGAGAAAATTGCCGTGTAAAATCCACTCCTTGTGAATACACACATCCTATTTTATGTCCTATATTTATGAATTTCCCTACACTGTTCTGATATCATAGTGAGGAGAAAATACAGGTTTGGGTTTTCGTTCTTACTACGTTTGTAATCTTATTAACAAAAATTATTACAAATACAAAACAATTAGGCTGGCTTATTACACTTATTATTGATAAACCTTACTTTTTAAAATAGCATTTTCAGCAGTAATTTTTTGGAACACTTTATAATAGAGGTACAAAGAGGCATTAAAACCCGTGTTTCACAGAAAAGAGATCAAGACATCGTGACCAAACACAGTAACCAGGAGAGAGTGACAGCCAGGAGGAGAACTCGGAACTACAGAGGCAGAGTTCTCTCCATTAGTTCATGCTGCTCCCCACAATCCACCCACTGCACTGAAGTTTTTTACTGCTCTAGGATATGGATCATTTTAACCAAGACAGTCAGACTACAGATACTCACTCTGTTCTAGCAATGGCTTACCTAGTTTTTGCTTTTAACAATCCTTAAATACACTAAAACCCTTAAAATCTTAATTATTTCATTAATACTATTCAAATATCTTTATATTTTTCTCACCCTCTCATGCAAATCCTGTCTTCTGTCTACATCTCTAAGTGCCCAGGGTTCAAGGGACCTAATCTGCAAAGCCTAGCACCTGTAACACCTATCTGTAGATTTGGAAAGTCAATCCAGTCAAAGTCGGATTTAAGAGCTTAACTTTAGAACCTCAGGTTTTAAAAGGTTGGCTTTAATCTATGCCATGCATTAACGCTGGTTGCTGTATTTAAGTTTTACTGTTTTTATTTAATTAAGAAGAAAAACAGGAAAAAAGAAAACATCTGGAGGTATTTAAGACTGCTCTGAACTCTGCAAGCCAAACTGCTCTTAAGAATTTTTTTTCTTTCCTTTTTGATACTTCTCTCTCCTGCCTTTTGGGTTTTCTGCTTCCTAAATGCCAAAATAAAATAGAAGGAAATTAAATGCAAGAACTCAGTTGATGTAGTCACATTGATGCAGTATCAAGATTAAGAAGATGAATATTTGAAACTTGTAAAGGCAAACATTTAAGGTGCATTAACTTTATCACTCAGCACATTTTTAATATTTATAATTTCTATACTCCTCTTCCAACATATGCTTCTTTTGCACCCTCTTCCATAAAATCTACAGAACAGCCACTCTTCACAGTGGAAAAAGAAAAGCTGTTTATGGAAATCCTTAAACAGCAAGGCTCAAGATGTCCACTGCAGTATCTTGAAGTATCTTGTAGTTGTTTTGCATTATGAAATAAGCATTGAAGTAACTCCAAGCATTCTAGCAAAATCACTTTAACACTAAACAACCCTCCTGCTTAGTAGTTTCTGCAGGTCTGCCAAAAATATTATCCTGTAGCTTCCAGCAGAAAAACCTTCACTGAGAGCAACAGACCTGGAAAGACATATTCTTCCTTCCACCATAGGACCAGAGAGTTACTTAAACCAAAAGCAAGGATAGCCAAGATACAATTGGTACTTCACAGATAACAAGTATTTAAAGGACAGCAGTCCTACTGAATTCCCAAACACTTCCTTTCAATTTATGAAACTATCCATACCTTCCATTGGGGCAAGCGTAGTAGACGTGGCACGTTAGTTAAGCACCCAAGAATCCAGGCAAGTTCTGCATGCTCAGGAACCTGGAAGTACAAAGTCAGAATGTATTTTAATCTTCTGCATTTATATGAATATTTTATCAAAATCAATACAGATAAATAGCATCAGAGATCAGAAAACCATTTATTTTTGTCTATTATTTTTTCAGTAAGGTCAAGGGACAAGTTAATGGAAAGTTTTGGACACTGCATGGATTGAATGCACTATTCTCAAGCACCGCAGTAAGGTTCTTGATCCTGTCCACTCACATCTCCCAAACAAGAAAGAAAACACTTTAGCAATAACCGAGTTGAACTCACATTTAAACTAACCAACTGCTGGCTGCTGTGCCTCCCCACACCTTGAGACAATACATTAATAGTTACAAAATCCCTTTGCCTTTCTCAGTTCCAGTACCAGTAAGTTACGCAAGCTTAATTTCTGCATCAGGGTCCCAAATACACTAATTTTCCTTAATTGTCCTGACCAGCCTCACCTGTCCCCTCCACCCATACCCTCTGCCCACGGCACCAGGAGCCCCATCAGGTTAGGTTCCTGCAGTCCTTGCCAAAGCTGTGTTACCCTGCAGTATGTCTGACAGTATAACTGCAGGTTCTTCACAAAAACCTGAGCTAATAGCCAAGGAACAAGAAGAGCTGGGCTGCAGAAAGCCACAAACCAGGCAGGAGCTGTTACCTCCCTGACCAGGGCAACACCCTGCACTATTTAATCAGGGCAGGGGTGGTGATGGTGACAGTCTGGTGATCATCAGATATGGCAAGGTAATTAGTCACATCTGAGGTCAATTCAGAAAGCCCAGTGAGAAAATCAGGGCAGCAGAAACAGGGTTGAGCACAGATACACTGTGATGTAGCTCAGGTGCAGACTGGGTCTGTGAGCTTAAGTGGAGCTCCAGGAGCACTAGGCAGTAGGTATATGGGTGGTGGGTCCAGGTGAGGCTTGTCAAGGCCTTGGGTGCATCAACAGTTCTTATTGACCCTGACCTGCCTACAAAACAGGGATAACATCTAAGGTTGTGTGTTAAACTTCACAGTACAGCTTGAGTTGTGGATTAAGTTGTCCCTCAGTTCTGCAATCCTATCAAAACTAATACTGATCTGCCAGTGAAAGAGAAGGATCAGGCCTCCACTTACCCTTTGCTACAAGGGTGGTTTGAAGAAAGGAGAGAGAAAAAAGACTCCATTTAAACTCATCACAAACTCTTCATTTAACATTTGGCGGGGACTGCAGTTGTAGTGGAATTTTAAGTTTCAGAAAGACATTAGACAGAGTGATTGCCCCTCTCCTGCTAAGAGGATGACTTTCTGCAGGCAGAGACAAGAAATGCACTGTGCAACAATCTCTGTTGGATGAATCTAAGTTTAGCTGCTTGACATACATCCTTCAGGTTTTGCATTTCCAGTATTCCTTTTAGGATTAGTAAAACAGGCAAGCATTGCTGATGCATAAACTGTTCTTTAACTTCTGTCCAGTCATTTTGGTCTATTGCTAGTTAGCTATATGTAAGATAACCATCGAAAGAACAAGGTGATCTCTGTTCTGCTCCTATGCCTACATGTTTGAGTCACTCTTTTCAGTATTAGCAGATTTGGATGTTGAAGAGCATGCTAACTGTCTCAAACACGTTCAAAGCTTCATGCTTGCAACATGATAAAACAACACAGATGGAAAGCAGTAAAAAGTGTTTGTTAACAAGTAAGAATTACTAGCATTGTTAATGGCAGTTCCTTTGTTGTCACATTTTAAATGTAGTAATTTCCTAGCTAACAGTCATTAGACTATTTCGGTTGTCCATGTTGCATAGAGGTATGTGACATCAAGACAACAGCTAAGCAATTAAGAGATATGAAATATTCTACATTGATTCTCTTTCCCTTTTTTCTACCTTTCCCACAGTTGGGTGGATTTTTTTTTTTCCTTTTTCTTTTAATTTCCTCAGGCTTGTTTGACCCGCAATCTTCTTTGCACAAGACAAAGTGCAGCAAGATGCACCAAATGCGCCTTCTGCAAGATACAAAGAGTAAACTGAGCTGTAGAGAAAATACTAAGCTCAAGACCCCTATTTCATTTAGAAGGAATCACCATCTGGTTCAAAGTAGTTTCTAATTCCTTTCTTCTAGTCACGGATAGAGAGGAGATGGTGGTCTGTTGCACTTGTGTTGACAAGAGCTCCCTTTAAAAGCTATACCGTCATTGATCCAGTTCTGTCTGATGCTGCTTCCACAGCCAAGACCGCACGTGTGTTTCATTGTGTCAGTGGCTTTGACATTACATCAGTTACCAAAATGCAAAGTGATCTAAATGGCATTTGTTGAGTTGAATCCGGAGTTCTGGGTCCTAGCAAGTTACATTCACTTCTAATCCTCAAACCTACGCTGTCCATTGCTAAGTAAGGCCAGAGTGCTGAACACTATGGAGGAAAAGCCTGAAAAAAAGAGGGAAAATACAAAGGGTAGGGATTTCAGTTGGAAAAAAATTCAGTACTGGAGCCTAATGAGTTAACATTCATCACCCAAATTGCAGTAATTGACTGTATGTTGGTCTGTGAATCAAGAGGTACTAGGCTTAAACCACAAATCATTTGTCAGACTAAATCATGGTTTAAGCTACTGTGTTTTACTTGGCAAGAGGGGCAGGTAATTGCTGCATTTGGTCGGTCACTGTGCATCAGCTCAAATGTGGTTACTCATTAAGCTACGGTACTCCATCACTTTGACTGGATAACTTCGGATACAAAGAAACTGGAAGAAGTGAAGATGTATGTGACACCAGTAAAATAAAGGCCCAGTCTACTCTTCCTTTCCGGCACTGAGCAATACCAGTGGATCACAATTAGGAGACGCCATTCTCTCGGACAAACTCAGTCAGCCTCCTGCCCTGAGTCCATTTAAAATTCTGAGCAAATGTCTTCATTAAACAACCAAAACGTAAGAAATAACATCCTACTGCATCACAACAGAGGTAGCCGTAACCTAGCGCTCTGGTTCCATGAGAAGCAATGAAAGATGGCATTTAGGGCGAGCACATGAGCCTATCTTCCCCTCATACTTCTCCAGCATCCATAATTGTTGTACTAGGGACTACCAGAAGATATCCCTGACCCAGTCCTGTCTCTCTTTTTCATGACTGTGTCTATTCCCTTTCTGAACCTGCTGATACTTCCCACTTCACAACCTCACGTGGCAACAAGCTCCAGAAATTCAAACCTGATAAGTACAATACCTTCATTTCATGTTTCTTGTATTGCACGACTTGGTGAACAATTACACATTCAGTTTATCCAGTGCTTTTCTGGTTTTGTACGGTTTGACTGCATCTACACCTCAGCCTTCTCCTCTTTGAATTGAAGCATCCCAGACTTTGAAGGTTTTTCCTCTTAAGGCAGCTACTCTATCCCCTTTGTATCATCTCTAATACACCCCTTCCTTCTTGAGATGCAGACGCTAAAGCTCTACCCAATATTCAAGATATGGACACCCTAAGGTTTTGTATAGTGAAAAAACATCACCTCTGTATTGTTCTCAATAGCTTTCCTGGAGATACGGTGACGATGACATATTGTCAGCTTTTTTGACAATTACTTGTGCTGAGCCAATGATTTCAGAGAACTGCCAGTGATGACTCTAAGACCTTTACCTGTGTTGTGACTCAGCTCAACATTGTGTAAAGAAGGTTTAAATGACTGTTACCTAGATGCTTTACTTTGCATTTAAAGATCTTCTAACACTGATTTGCCTTCCCGCTGTTTTATGTGTCCTTTTGGAGTTCCTTTCCTAGACACAGCATTTGACTACCCAGAAGAACTTTGCACTGTCCACAAACTTCTGTTCACTACCTTCTTCAGGTCATGAATGAAGTTGTTGCCCAAAACTGCTCCCAGCATGAATCCCTGAGGGACAAGACTATTGATTATGCGATTTAAAAAAAGAAATAAATCACTATATCCTACTTGGCTTTCAACTCTAGTCAGCTGCAAGACTAGTAATGAACATTTCTTCCAATACACTTCTTTTAAAAATAAGAATTTATATAGAACCTTGTCAAAGGCTTTTCAAAAAATTCAAATAGATTATGTTCCTGGGATGCCCTTATCCACATGCTTACTGACACCCTCATAGAGTGCAGCAGTTCAGTGAAACAGGACTTCTCTGTAAAGAAACCATAGCAACTCTCCAAAGAGACCGTTCATTCATGCACTCAGCGTCCTATTCTTTGTTGAAGACTCTTATCACCCCTGGTAGGACAAAAATGAAAATCATCAATTTGTAACAGTTTCCAGGCTCTCATTTTGAGCTCTGCTTGTGTACTCCCAATGTGACTTCAATCTACTATTGCTCTGCAGAGTTACCATTAATAGTGGCAGACTGACCACTTATGGTGGCAGACTGCACACCTTGGCCACCACTTCTGCCGGTTCACATCTGAGGTTTTTTTTTCAGACTTCCAGCTGAATGCCATCTGGTGTCTAAACTGTCCATCTCTACAATTTACAATAAACTGACTTAGCTCTTCTGATGCGCTGCTACAAAATGCATTAAGTGGCAACCTTCAGTCCAATACCAAGAAGTGAGCATTGCTCTCAGGGCCTTGTCAGCCCTGAGTGTCTCTTATACTTTGCGCTCACTGATCCCCTAAATGACCTCCTGTTTTTGATTCGAGACCACTTAGTTATCAGCTTAAGAATTCTCTGCAGGGTGCTCCTCAAATTCTTTTTTAGCACCCTTGATTTTTTGTTTTTAAAAAAAGGGGACTTTCCAATTTGATATGTTTTCTTGTTTTTCTAATTTGGGCAACCTTCCCTTCTGAAAAATCTGATCTTTTTCTATGATTGCATCCTAACTTACAGAACCATGAAAAGGGATTTGCTGGACCAATGTTTTCTTCATGAGTGGTGTCACATATTTAATTGTTGGTTTTGTTGGGGTTTTTTTTGTTGTTTGGTTTTTTTAACACTTTTTCTTTTTTTAAATAACCTCCAGGATAGTTGTAGCTTTCTTGCTTTTTGTTTATTTCTGACAATTGGACTTCATTTTCCCCTAGGTCCCTTTCTTGAAATAGAACATTCATGCACTTTATTTGGTCTGCCCTCTCCAGCTACAATGCTAAACACGGCTAGAATGAGGTTGCTACTACTGAGAGCCCTTTACAAAGACATCCTGAACTAGGTCCTGCGCACCACCCAAGAGCAAATGTAGAATGGCATCATTTCTAACAGACTTTAAAAACTAGGAAGCATAATTTATTGCATCCAAAAATTTTGTCTGTATGTCTCATCCTGATAAAGGCTGTATGTGGATAGTTGAAGTGTAATACTATTGCTCCCTATACTAAATTTGCAGCTTCTCTGATCTCACTTAACATCTCCTGATCACTATCATCATCTTTATCAGTGGGGTCAGTAGTACAATCCCAGTAACACATTTTCTATTAGATTCCAGTATTTTCACACACAAGGATTTTTATTTCCCCATAGTATTATGGAAGAGGCAATCCCTCGAGTAAATTCAACAATGAAATGAAACAGAGAAAAGACATCTCCTCTTTGTATTAATTTGTCAAATGATTTTCAGTTGCTTCCTATTGTGTCAGGTAGCATTTATCATGCCATCGCAAGGAAGACATTTGTCAAAGAAGTGTCAATTTTCACTAAAAAGAGTAGGATAGTCAGAGAGGTCTTTTGCTTGCTTTTTTTCTTTCTTTCTTTTTTATTTATAAAAAGTTCACCCCAAATCTAACTATGACTCTAAGAAATAAAAGTATACTGAGTTCCAATCAATTAAGGTTATTCTGTGTATACTTGAACCAGTAAAGAATGTAATTTGTTTTGTATTTTAAGATCTAGCAACAAAAGTACCCTTTGGAGCCACGATGTACTTCAGGAACATCCCATCTTTCCAGAAGAGAACAGATAATAGTAAGCTTAGCTCTTCCTCAGTGCAGACATCAGTTTCTCAGAAGTGCCCTCTCCCCCAGATTCCCCAGGATAATAACAATACAAAACAACACAATTTAGAAAAACTGAGTCACATCTCCAATGAAAAAAAACTCACAACC
Source organism: Limosa lapponica baueri (assembly GCA_002844005.1). Classification (NCBI taxonomy): domain Eukaryota; kingdom Metazoa; phylum Chordata; class Aves; order Charadriiformes; family Scolopacidae; genus Limosa; species Limosa lapponica. Next base: position 11,572 of record KZ507344.1, read on the forward strand.
ACTGCCAGTTCCTGAATTGTATGTCGAACCAACTTCCAAGAATGTCACAATCATTGGTAACTCTGAAAAACTGCTATCTAATCCATTAAATCCTTCTTGTCAACTCCAGCTACTTTTGTGTCCTGAAAAAATATAATAGACTAGTTTCAATATAAACATTATTTTCTCAGGAAATATTTCTTGCAGCTTGGCTGAAAATATTTGGAGGACTAACAGTTTTGTAAGTCCTCTATTTATTGTTTTCCTTACAAAGCCAACTATTTCCCATTTAGCAGTTTTCACAAAAAAGCTTAACCAGATCCACATAGCGAATCCCTCTTTCTAGACAGTCCATATCAGACCCTTTGCTTTCCTCAGTAAATACATGAAGTTTCTCTCTTTTTTCCTGCTCTGTGCTCTTGCCCACATTAACATAGTTTTCTTTCCTAATCTGTTACAAGTCTGTAAAAACCATCAACATTTCTCAAAGGGTCAAGATGGTCATCTCTTTGCTATTACCAGCGACACATTTCCTTCTTCTATTTCCATTGCATTAAGCATTCCCCACAACCTGGCTTGCTAATCACTAATCAAAGAGTTATTTCCAGAACAAACTACTTACATTCCTTCCTTGTGGCCCAACAAGCCTGAGACTGCACAGTGAGAGTCCTTTTCCTTTTTTTTTTTTTAAAGCACACTTATTTAACAGAGGTGACGACTTCCAAATGATAATGGCAGTTATCTAGAAGACACAATCATCTCTCTTTCTTCACCTGGCTGAGCGCCCTGCTCCTCCTTCTTTACAGGCAAATAACCTCTTAATTTTTCCCTTTTGTGGCCATTTGACGTTATTAACTCTGATCACACTGTACAGTTGGATCATCTCTGGGGCGTTATATGCTGAAGTCGAACCTCATGGCTTCTCCCTGCAGATCTGTTACTTTGTCCTTGGTCCTAGCTATTCCCTATGAAGTTACTGCTGCTATTCCCTGGCCCCAGCTGATGATATATACATGGAAAACCAATAGCTACTTTTAGTCCAAGTAATTCTGGATTACTTTTCATGCTGAGGCATACAGCGGAGGAGGATAGCAAGCAATGAGATTCAAGAACAATAACAGAGGGAAAGGCATGGATACCGTGAGCAGATCTGAAAGCGGGCAACTCAGCAACCACGGAACTCAGTTTTCTGAGGCCCATTATAAAAAGTTGTGTGTCTGCAGCTGAACTGGCTTCCTGCAAAAAGAGATGCGGCGTTTCATTTTCAAGATGGATTTCCTCAAGTTGCAACCTATAGCCCTTCTCTGTAAGGGACTGCAAATTTGCTGCATGTCCGTTACGTGGAAACGACTTCCCCTCAGCAGTGTAACCTCATTAAGGGCTACATTTTAAATGGGCAATAAATTTCAAAGATTTGATTTTGACAGTGTAGAGGACAAACAAACAGGTCTGGGGCGGTAATTTGGAAAGCTGTGTACTAAAAGAAATCTGAGCAGAGAAGAGAAAGTGTCCTAAATTTCAGAAGGAATGAAACATTATTTTAAGGTTGTTGTCTTTTCTAGAAGTACCAGATAGGGCTTCCAAAAAATTCAAGAGGCCTTTTAAAAGGAAGTGCTGCTCACATTTATTTTTTCTTGAATAAGAAGTAAGATTTTATTAATGCCTAAGGTTGTGAGCAATATGTTCAAGATACTTGGTAATGCGTCTCTGTATTACACAGCTAGAGAGAATAACGGAGCCACAAACAAGACAAAATAGACTGCTCTTCAATCAAATACACACAGCAACTGAACACCCAGTGAGATACTTTTATGACAGAAAATTTGACATGGTATCTCAAATTCCTGTTCAAAGAAATAACTCAAGTGCAGGTGGAGTAAGTTCATGGTTACAAAGGCAACGTCTGATTTAAAGAACATATTAAGCTATGTATTGAATCTATCCATATTTACAGCTTTCACTATGACCTTAGAACAATTTAATATCTTATCCTTATTTATATATGGCTAAAACTTACAGAAATAAAATCTGTGTCTCCTTTCCAAAGAGCCCGACCAAGAATACTCCTACTGGAGTCAGGTTATACTGTTTATAAACCCAGATAGAGCACAGTAATTTGGCCAAGGCACCTTTTCCCCCTGCCTTTATTCATTATGAAATGAACTTAATTTCAGAAACATTCCCCTAGTCTAACTCACAATACTGTTTTAGTAATTAGTTTGGTGTGTCCAGAAGACTGGTGGAGAGAGGAATGTCTAACAGCTACATAATAGCATGAGATAAACCAGGTAAATTAAGGAAGAAAGAAAAAAACCTAAAAAATCCTACTGAACCATGACTTTTCTTCCCACTGAGCTCTAGTTATGTCTAGCCCAGTCCTATGGGGGAGAAAACAGAGGGATGAGAGAAGCAGAATAATTTTCTAAATTAAATAGTCACATACTTCCTCTTATGACAGGAAGTTTTCAATGGACCATGCTAAATTAATGCAGTTTAATGAATTTATAAGCTATGATGCAATGGAAGCTTTTAAGCCCCTCTGAAAATTGGACAAGAAGTAGTGCGAATCCATTCAAACTCTGCCCACAAAACAAAGCAGCTGGATATTTCTGGAAAATAATAGCAGTGAAACAGTTAGTGCGCACATTTAAATTGTTGTATTTTGGCTTTTGGAGTTAAGGCTAAGACAAATTGGCAAATTCCCACCTCCCAGAGTTACTGCTTCAATTTGCTCGCACACTGCAAGAATACTGCAGCTGATTATACTCAGAAAATAAATCACCCCATCCAGAAGGCTGAAAACTGCAATTTTCTGCCCAGAAACTGAACGTTACGTTGCCCAGAAACTGAATGTTACGTTGTCCAGAAACTCACAGGACTCCTCAGAGAAGTGTTAGTGCAGCATATCACCCACTGCCTGCTGAATCAACTCTGAAGGAATTCTAGTTTCTTTTGGGACGTTTAGTATGTGTCTACTACGATAGGTAGGTGGACAGGAAGAACAGCCTGAGACCACATAAAAGCAACAGCAGTTTCTAAAATTGTTTTGACTGTGAAGCAGATGAGATACAAGATGGTTATGGGTAAGAAATGAAACGTGTATCGTACCCACCAGGAATTGGAGAAAATGGGCTTTACCATATAAGCTTACCATCTGTGGAGATTGCTTACTGTCTTCCTTATTTCCCACCCTGTAGTCCTTTTTGTTTTTAATAAAACATTCTACATTTTATGAAAGACGACTGTTACAGCTTTTATCAGTTACGGTACAATTCAAAGAATATATTTGCTCTTTCTTCTAGTATTCTCAGGATATGTTCTATAAGTCATTATTCTGTTACTTCTCTTTTATGCCTGGTAGGTGAAGGCAGCCACTTAAAGCATAGCTTGACATTTTTTTCTCTGGGAGCAAAGAGGGTTTCGTGTATCTTGCAGCTATGCTCCAAATAAAAATGCGTAATTTTGAAATATGCATTTATTTTAATTTTTATTCTTACAGAAATTGTCACTCTTCTATGCCTTGTCTTCCTACTTAAGAAAACATAACTAAACAAGCTGTAATGAAAGAGCTTCTCTCACTGGTAGGCCATTCCACAATTGTGCTTTCCTAGATACTCCAATTAAATGTGCTTGTTTATAATCCTTCACAGATAATGTGGTTCCAAACACTACCCTAAATATTCATCATCATCCTTCTTGCTTCTAAATATTTTCAAAGTTATCATAACTTGTTCTTTGTATCCACTACTTCCCTAAGCTGGAGTTGAAGTTTGCATATGGTAATATAAGCGTGGGAGGTATTTGTTGAGCTGCCGTGTATGGAGACCAAATATTCAGCCAGCCATTAACTTTCTGTTTATATACAAAAATAGTTTTCATCAAACTTGCACCTTCCATTTATAGGTAAC
>KZ507344.1:41090-64692 GCA_002844005.1 Limosa lapponica baueri
AAAAAAAAAAAAAAAAAGTAACCCTGAAGCTATAAATGAGGTTTAACGTGCTCCTGAAGATGTTGCACCTCAGCTCTTCCTGACGGCTCTTTTGGGAAAGATGCCAGGTTAATTTCTACCCAGTTAAATTCCCAGGCTGGGAAGCCACAACTTGCTTGTTACCAATGTTCAGGTTATGTGAACTGTGTCTCATCTGCAGAGCTGGAAACATCCGGGGCAGCCACTGTGGGAATCTGCTACTGCAGGATTTGGGAAAACCAAACCAGTAATCAGGAAAGAAACTGCAGTTGTGGGTCTGTTACCAGTGGCGCTACGCAGCGTACAGGTGATTATTTCCAGTAGCCAGCTCAGTATTTATCAAGATTAGTCCAAACCCCATCACTGAGGATATTACCGTAGAATGTTCCTAACTCTAAAATCCTGAAGTAATTCTCCTAGCTAAAACCACTGTAACTTTACATAACTGTTTATTTATTTTCACTTTGATGCATTGGTTAATAACAATTTTTAAATTTTAAAACTGTGTCTGTACAGTGCTTAGTACATTGAAGGCTAAACTTCATTTGATTCCCCAGACTCTACTATAATACAAATTATAAAAAATCTAGTTTGCACAGTCAGTAAGAACTTTAACTTGAACCCAGAAATTGTGCGAACTCAGAAATTTTTCATCCTTTGCATCATCACTATAGATATTGTTTATAATTTGAGCTGAAAACTTCTATGGGCAATGTTCATCTTTGTCTGACATTTTTATTCAGTCTTATGTTTCAGCAAAAATGTGTCATCCATTTTTGAGAATGTAACTAGGCAAAAATCACATGAAGCTGCTTGAATTGTAGGAGACATCAGGGAAGAAGATGAAAAAATGAAAAGTCAGGTGATATGTTTTGAGATTTTCCAGTCCTAAGGCCAAAAAATATTGGACAAGAGCCTGTGGCAGCTCCACTAATGTGAGACTGAAGATGTTTTGAGTGGAGCATCAGGCGACACCTCTGATGGTGGGGGGGAATGACAGTTGTCTTTGCCTCTGTCTCACAACTAGAACTGTTCTCCACTGGAGACTACTTGGAGCAGGTAGAGCTGTCTTTAACGCGCTGAAGCGGTGGATGCTGAAGAAGCAAATGGAAAATAAACTTAGCTTCAAAAAGTTTCAAAGAAAATTGGGATAATGTGATAAGGAAATGTTAAGACATTTTTTCAGTTGTAAATATTTTTAAAACAAGCTCTTTTCTATTATGTAATTACCAAGGAGAAAGCTTTCAGCATCTACTAAATGTAAATATTATAATGCTATTATAAATCAGTAAGTCAGACATTGGTTTGAGGCAAAATGATGAAGAAAAAAGCTATGTGGGATTCAGTGATAAAAGACTAAAGAATGAAGGTATAGTTAATACTACTTCAAAAGTATTCGTGTTAGTTTTCAAGGTTATTAGAATTTGAGTTAATAAGTAGAACTGTAAAAGGTGATACTTTTTAGACTTTTGTAATACATTTGACTAGTACCACAGAGCATTCTAATTCAACATACCAGAGAAGCACACATTAAATGACTAAGGGCTGATTAGCTGGCAGCTCTCCAAAAGCACTTGCTAGATTTGAATTGGGAGACATTTAGTAGAGCACAGTGCTTTGCCCTGCTCAATGCTGTTACCTGTAGTCTGGAAATATGTACTGGCTAATTTATGTTGAATTGTGCCCTTGACACAAACATTGACAGACCTGTAAATAACACTAAAAACATGGTGGTCACTCAGACCATTCTAATATTGGGAGTATATTAAGGCATGTTTTAAAATCAAATGGAAATGGAAGTAAAAATTTCAAGTTGTTTGTTTTTATCTTTAACCAGAACTGAGCCTGAGTTAATACTTCAAAGTCTTTGTTGAACCCAAACGCAAGCCGAACTTAAAGAAAAAATTCAAGTAAATATTTACAATAGCTCTTTAACACAAGAAGAGCCCACTACTGTGACAGAAATCTAGCAGGAGCAGAAGAATAAGCACAGGATATTCTTCGTGCAGGCAGAGAGGGAGTGTGGTATGAATGTGCAAGGCAGGTGAGAAGAGGAGGAGGTTGGCTTGAGAATCTCAGAGAAGACGGCTTGCAGCCTGAGAAGTGGCCAAGTTAGGGGAGGAGAAAGATTCACTGCTCCTATTTATTGTCCCCTGAAATCTCCCGCTGCTGCTGAAACTCTTCTGACCTTTCTCGTGTTTGATTCCTAGACATTTTTCCTCTACAGAACCAGAACTCAGTCAAAATATCACTAAATCAAACTGACTGTTGACTTAGAAACAAGAGTTTTAGACCTCATCTTTCTGCTGTGTATGTGTCTCCTGGGTCACAGTGATTCTGCAAAATATCTAGAGTTCGTGTTGGACAAGCAACTTTCTTTGATAGTTGTTGCTAAAAGAATCAATTAAGTGATTTTTTAGTACTGGAATACCAGCCAGTGAATACTAAGTCCGCTTTGGGTTTCCATGCTTAAAAAAATTGATTGAAAAATCCAGGAAAAAACTACAGACAATAGCCGTAAAATTATTTAAGAGAAGACTTAGGCATATGCTCAAATAAGTGATTAGTGAAAATGAAGGTTAGTGCTAGGAGCAGAACAGAGAGTCTGCAATTCTTTTTTTCTGGGTAGGAGGACCTCTGTAGCTGGGCTACAGCCCACAAAACTTTTATTTTCACGAAGCCTTGGAGAGGCAGTGCTTTACACAGGACCCAGCCTTGGTTGGTCTACAACGTGAATGGGGTCCTGGGAATTAGTTAGGGATGTGTAGAGAGATTTTATGCACAGCCTCCTCGTCTTATTTAATGTAGAAATTAGAAGTTGCTTGCTTCTTGGCAGCAGATTGTAAAAAGGAAGAATGGTTAAAGAAGCTGAATAAATTTTGAAAAACTGGCTTTATTCCTTGCCACTGTCAAAAAATATTTTGTGTTCCTCGCCTGAAAAATTAGCTTAAATTCTGTGCACTCCTAGCTAAAAGCTGATTTTTTGCTGCTGTGCTTCTAATATACCATATGCTAAAAACATGAAACAGCCTAAAATATTAGAACCTATATCAATTTAACATGGAAGTTCTATGTTTTATGCTTAATCTACTTGTTCCCATAGTTAGAGTAAAAGTAACAACTATTCAAGTCAGCATTGTCAAAATAATTTCACTAATACTCTTGAATCATTTGCATTCTTTGATAAAAGTAACAAAGAATAATGTAGAAGGAAATTAGTAATTTTCTACTCAATTGAGGGATTATGACAGAAAACCCTATGGTAAAAAAGTTTTAGGGCATCATTTTGAATAAAAAATATTTAAAAAAATTAACAATAATCAATGATGCAGGACCCTTGCAGAAAAAATTGTATGCTATCATATAAGTAGAGACACTGTCATAATATTTATACAGAAGGAGAGAGGGAAATGAAGTAAAATTACATCACAGAGTTGGTGCTGTCATTTCTCAAGTTCTGAGTGTTTGATCATGTTTTTTAATGTAGCTTGGTGGAGAGGTAATTATAATTGCAATTGTTTTTATTGTTTGCTTCAGGATTGCTCAGGTACTGCCTAAAATAGGATCCCTTTGTGCCGTGCATTGTTCAAGCATGCACCAGGTGACAGCGCCTGCTCCAAATAGCTCATAGTCTAAACAGACAAAGTGGACACAGAGCAAAGAGTGTATGTATGTATGACATACAGCATGATAAATGAATTTGCAGAAATCGCCATGTAAATGTTGTGGCTCCTGTTGTTTCTAAAGTGAAGGATGTCATTAGCAAGGTGCTACCTGAATGAAAGAGCAAGGAAATTGGGGTTAGGCAAACCAGAGAAGGCAAAGAAGGGAGACCAGATAGGGTGGGATCTGAACAGAGTTAGAGGAGAAGTTGGAACAGGCAGCCCAAAAAGTGCAGGAAAGAGTCCAGTCATACCCTTCACATTGTCATACATAAAGAACTTCACTTGAGATGTGTAGGTTGGCGTAGTTTAAAAGCACATCTTTGAAATTCTTGAGAGCCTAGAGGTTAGCAGCAAGACTGGCTGAAGGGGGTGAATCAATTACTCTTACCTGTTTCATTTTATATTTTACACATGCTATGGAAGAATCTTTGGCTATTTTTATACATCTGTCTGTTCAGTGAAGCTTTGGCAGGATAGCCATTTGAAAGGGCTGAAGATCTGGCAGAGAGCATAAAGAAGTGTTGTATTATCTTTTGTATGCTGAAACTGCTGATAGTACCGTAGCATTGCGGAGAGCTATATTCTGTGATGTTCATGGAAAAACACTGTACTGGTAGCCACTGAGAAACAAAGCCACCTATAATCTTCTGAAATCTGTAAACCTTTTCTCCCTATAATATGTTGGGAGAAAGAATTCTTTCCTACATGTTCTTTTGTATTATCATCAGTTATGGTGACTGTGTTCTTTACATTCATTTTGAATCTGTGTTTCCTGTCATGAGCAGATTAAAAACAGAAGAGAGCAGAGTGAAAGTTTTCTATTGCAAACATCTGTGTCTGAAAAAGGATTGTATTTCCATGTCCTGGAACATCAAGGGGAAAAGCTTACCCTCCCCAGACACACACCTTTGGTTGGCAGCAATAAGGAGTTTATAGACAAGGTTGCTTTAGTACAGTAAATAGAAAACCCAATTCTGCTATTATTTCCGGTGGTTAATCCAGCCTGGGTGTCTGAGGAGCCCTTGGATCGTTGTTCTTAGCAGAGAGCTATCTTATTCTATATCTCTAAAAAGCTTAACATATCTTTGGGTGTAACATAAGCAATGCTTTTAATAACGCCTGTCTTTTGTATCTGAAATTCAGTTTTATATGCAAATATTGCTGTCTAGATAAGTGTTCTTAGAGACTGTCAGTAGAAATGGTGAATGGACATACTTGCCCTCTATAAATTAAATGAAATCCACAGGCAGAAAAAAATGGCTATGTCAACGGACTTCACAAAGGAAAAAAATTAGTGCTGACGTATCATCCATATCTGTCTGCTTTTAAAGAGCACAAGATTGGAAAAGGAGAGAAAAGATGTAAGAAGCACTAGGGGCCAGATATGCAGTACTTTCTCATACTTTCTGGTATTCTTACAGGAATTTAGCCCTGGAAAGAAGGAAATTTATTCGTTTAGATGCTGCCCTGAGACCTTCCTATCTCATACGTAAATGCCCTCCTTCTAAAACTTCAATATACTAATATGCATCAATGCAAATACCACCTGAAATGTATTTCATTAGATTCATGTACTCCCTTACTCCATTGTACCCAAAGATCTGTGAAGTTGTATGGAAAACTGGGACAAATCGGGGAAGCGGTTTGAGAAAATCATCGTCTCAACTGGTTCTTCAGTCACAATTGTCTTGGGCCCCGAGGAGGCTTTTGCTGGTATGCAGCAGTGATTCTTCCTTTCTGAAGTGGAAGCACATCTTTAAGTAACAGCCCATGGACTAGAGTTTTACTTTGGGCAACATTATTAGGAGGGTCTTCTCTCTCCTGATCATTTCCCTCATCTGCCAAACCTCCTTCAGGTATACCCAACTGATGGTGATATTTCCATACCTGTGAAAATATCAAAGACCCTTAAGACTGCAAATCTTGTTACTGGAATTAATAGAAAAATGAACAACACTTAAAAGTTTTAAACAAGCTTGGCAAAGTTAAGTAATTGTCTGTTAGGAAAAATCTCATAAGCAAACAGATTTGGAAAATTTAGGAATAGGTAGGAATTCACACATTCTGAACCTCTGCTTTGTAACTCGGGATGTTCAGTTTAGTAAGAAAACCTCACAGCTGCCTTTTTAAAATGGCAATTAGCATGACATCTCTCTTACTTTCTCTAGAGGATATATTACAGTGTGAACATTTGCCTGTGACTTACATGTCTGTCCAAGGTTCTCAGAAGAGACTCTACAAAGAATAATGAAGTGAATCCCTCAATCTGCTCTTTGGAATAAGGATCTTAAATATGTGAGAGTAGGGTACGGAAAGTTCTGCTTCCCTAGTTCACATTTAAATCAAGTCATTAGGCACCAGACACTTCTGAGAAGTCATTGATGAAAAACCTACAATTTATTTTTATAAATGATTCCAGTTCCTAGAAGATATGCCCTATTTCCAATCTAAATTAGTCTAATTTCACTTTCCAATTTTAGATTGTTTAGCCTTATTGCCTTTTAAGCTAAAACACGTTTTACATTCAGAAATCTTCTCCCTTTATATTCAAAGAATTTTTTATATATATATATTTTTTTCTTAAAGAAACGGCACGGACTGATTTTTTTCAAAACTCTCATAAAATAGGCTTTACGCATTTTAACTTACAGTTGTGGCTACCTAATCTTTTCAGTTTTTTAAGCTCTTCTGTTCAGGGTAAGCACCAAAATGTACCATAATACTATTGCTATTCTCAATATAATTTGTCTGCTTCTACTCAACTATCTGTTAAAAAAAAAAAAGGAAAAAAAAATGAAGTGTTGCTGAGAAAGTTTGCAGATGATACACAGATTGATAGAACAATAAATAACATTTATATATTGGAGAATAGTGTTTAGCTGCTGCACTGCGCTGAGAGCTCACATTCTTTCTGTCTGATCTCTGTATATCAATTTCAGTGTCAGTGGTTTCCACAGTCCCCTAACTGGTAGGAGTGACACAGGTTTTTTGTTTCCAGGTGTGTGACCTTCCCCATTTATGTGTGTTCAGACACATTGCTTGAATGAGTTCCCCCTCCTACCAAACAACCCAGCTGTGTATAAGTGGCTCTTTCTCAAAACTGTTTATCATTCCACCAATCTGTGCATCATCTGCAAACTTTACTAGCAGTGCTTTCACGTTTTCTTCTATGTGATTAATAAAAATACTAGTTGCTAAAATGAGATCTATGGCTTAACACCTGGAGTTGGTAGTGATGTAACATCCATTTGTTAATGTACAGTTCAATATACATTTCACTGATTATTTTATGTTAATTTAAAAAATAAGACTGTCACGAAGTACCAAAAGAAACACAAAAATGTAGATATGGCACAGCCAAGTGTATTTCTAGAAAGATGGAAGTACATAAAATGCAGAGTTGTTATAATTATCTCTAAAAAAATCAGTCACGTGTTAATGTAGTATTAACCAACACTCCCAGATAAAGATTTTCAATGTTAATTTTTTTTTTTATTTTACCATTTGTACACATTTTCAGAGCATATTCATGGCTATGCCCTGAATATTGTGTTCCCATCTGGAGAACACAGAACACCTATGGTTTGTGGGATACTTTGGCTGGGTTTGCAGTTGCTTTGTTTCACCAGAGCGATGAAAAGTTGCTGAAATAGACTCTTGCAGCCTTTGCTTTCTGCAGACCAAATTCCTGCTGATTCGTCACCTCCCACCATTAATTATTCTTCATACATGACCCCCTTGTTTGCATTCCCTTAGCTTGGCTTTATCTTGTGGATGTGTGAAATTCCCCAGGCTCACACAATCCCGCTCCCCTCGTATGGCAAACTGGCACATAATTCAGGCGGAGTGGCCAGCTGCTGAGGGCACCAGGTTGGTTGGGGGTGACAGCAAAACCTCCCTGTCCGCCACCTGCTTTTCTTTTGCCACCGACTCAGAGAGTCAGGCCAACTGCTGCTGCTGAGGGAACAAGGGCATTCCATGGGCACTGGCTCTGTCTGGGCAGGAGGGTGGCACCGTCAAGTAGCATCGGTCCATGTCCCCAGCTCTTCTGGCCTCCTGGTGATGGCGACAGTGACTGGTCAGCTCTTCACAGCCTTTCCCTGAGCCTCAGCTCCTCACGTTTCCTCCATCTCATGGCAGAAGTGACCTTCACCCTTCTCCTTTGGGCAGCAAAATGCAATTTTGCCCACATTGCTTACAAGCCTGGAGCCAGCCATGTATGCTTTCCTCTCCATCACTCCTTCAGGGAGGGTGCTCCTGGCTTCCCCTTCAGTACAGAAAATGCGGACACTGCCTCCCACCTCCCTCTCAGCTTGTCTGTAAGGAGGATCTGGCACAATAGGTGCTTTCCTCCCAGATGCTTCGTATGAATGGCCATACTTGCTGTTATTTTTTGTAACTGAAAGTTGTTTTGTTGTTGTTGTTGTTGTTTTCCCCCCCATGCAGAATTGTTCCCTTTTGGACTGGCCACCACCATCCATTGTTCTCCATGAAACAGAAACTGCCGTTGCCCTCAGGGGAGATGGTGGCTGCCTATACTGTGAGGCATCATAAAACACAGACCCCGTTGGGAACAATGGGGAAAAGCCTTCTCAACGTGGCCACCAGCTGAGGCCTGCCGCGGCTCTCAGCCCATCCAGCGCGCTGGGGAGCGGCAGCCATGTTGAGGAGATGCAGCGGTCCACTGAGCAGCCTCTGGGCCTGGCCTGCGGGGAAAACAAGATTACATGCAAGAGGAAAAATACGCAAACAAAACCAGCTCAATTACAAGAAGCAAGTGAAATAAAGTCTTCGTGCAAGGTTACAATGAGTTCCAGTTATGTGGGAGCTAGCAGAGCTTTTAGTCAATTTTGTAGGGGAGATTGAAGTCCTTTTTGCTGCTCTCTCCCATTGATGCTTTGACTCTTCCTTAAGTACCAAGAGAACAAAATTCTTATTTGACAGTTTTAAAAGGAAACAATTTTTGTCACAGAATAATAACCGTTTCATCTATGAAGATGTGATATTTTTCCATCCTCCCTTTTCACTGGGCAGCCTTCTGCCTCATATACTCTTGGGTCACTGGAGTCTGTATTCTTTTTACCAAGATAAGAGACAAAGAGAGGTCTAATAATGGGTGGTCCATTTTTTTTAAAGGCCTGATTTTTAATCTCTAAGCAAATTAATATATTCAAATACATCTTTGAAATTACTGGAAAATTTGTTTTGTAATCAAACCATACATATTGTACTGTGAAGGAGAGTACACTGTATTTTTCATAGAGAGTAAAGAATAATCAATAAAGCATGCCTGAGTTTGAAAATTCTACCCTGATTCCAGAGTCTTTAAATGCATTCAGTGATAGAAAGTAATTTAAAAGATGATGAAATTTGAGAGCATACATCATCAATAATTTTGCACAAGCCATACTGTAGGAATGTTGTGATTATTTTTGAATATAAGTATTGTGATTCAAGGAAATAAATGGGCAAGATCTTAGTTAATAGGAATTCAAGCCATTCAGGTAGTTAAAATCACAATTAGCATACTCACCTAATTCAAAGTGTAATCTGTTAAAATCCCATGTACATGTTTTCAGTGGTGCCCAGGGATAGGACAAGAGGAAATGGGCACAAACTTGAATATAAGAAGTTCCACCTAAACATGAGGAGGAACTTCTTTACTTTGAGGGTGGCAGAGGGCTGGAATAGGCTGCCCAGGGAGGTGGTAGAGTCTCTGGAGACATTCAAAACCCGCCTAGACAAGTTCCTGTGCAACCTGCTCTAGGTGGACCTGCTCTGGCAGGGGGGTTGGGCTAGATGATCTCCAGAGGTCCCTTCCAACCCCATGTGATTCTGTGATAAGCCTCCAGAGCTCCCTACTTTTACATTGACAATTCTATAGGGTGAACAGTCATTTGCTGCTATTATTCTTCATAGCAGAAAATTTCCTCTTGAGCAGAAGTCTTATCCCTGCCACAGAGCAACTTTGTAATTATGCCTACGGCCATTCATTGGCTTGTACTTAAATTGATAAAGTTGATCTTTAAATGCTCTCTCCTCTTCAGAGTAGGGACTGTAATTACTTTGGAAGTAGCAATTCATGCAGAATACTGAAGCTGCATTCTCAACTGAGTCACGGAGTTACTGGTATTACATGGACCTAATAATGTGAGTTTGGGAGCTGAGAGGCAGCTTTTTGGTTTCGAGTCATCCCACTCAGAGTGCTAGGTGTGCTCAATGCTTTCCGCACTGGCTAAAGGAGGGAATACCCTGTGTTTAGTAATAACTTAAACAATGGAGGCTACTGCCCAAAGTAAACATTGAATGGAGAGTCAGAGGATCGATTAGAGTGAATGAAACAGTGGAAAGCGGGAGGAAACAGGCAGGGAGCAAACCCAAAAATCATGGTACAAGGAATGAAGTGAATACACAATGGCCTTGAAAGAAAGCCAAGGGAAGGAGCTTTTTTGAGCTGAGAGCCCTGAATGCAAGCAGATCTGGGATCATGAGCAAAGCAACGGATTCTTGTTCAATCTCACTGTATTTCAAGAAGTGGGACTTTATTTGTAGTAAAACAGGATTACTTCAAAGAAATACCTGGCTCTTGTAATCAATTTCACATTCTAATAGAAACAGCCTGTGATGTTGTGCTTACGGGCTAACTACTCAGGCCATGATGGATGCAACCAGAGAGAGCAAAAAATGAGGAAAAACAGGAAGGAGGACAGAGAAAGATTTTAAAAAAAGATATATCAAAATCGAAGAAAAACGAAAACTTGCGGGAAATTAATCTAAGGCACAGAAAGACAAAAGAATGTAGTCAGGACGTATTCCTCAGCACGATAGTCAGCTGGGAGATGCTAGTGGCTCTGGAGAAGAAGAATCCCTAAATGTTGGAATTTCTGATAAAAAAGAAGACCCTGTCCCTGCTGTCCCATTGCCATTTCAGAAAAGCAGCCCTCTCAGACAGGCAACCAGGCACCACGGTGGAGGGTTAAAACACACAGAGCTGCTGCCCATTTGGAATACACTCCATCTCCTTTCACATCTGCAGAGCATTTAGCTGCTTGCATCTGGTTGTGTTTGCGCAAATATAATTCCATATTCACTAATAATTCCCGAGGCTAAAGGCCCCTCTCCTGTAACCTTGTTAATATTCTCACAAGGCCTGGTGTGAACGCCTCACAGCATTTGGATTAGAATTCAGTCTGGTGGGTTTTTTCCCCCCCCTGTCTCTTACTCTTTCTCTCTCTCGTACTTTTCTGGCCTCCAGTTTCCTGGCCACCCACATGACGAGACACTCTCCCTCCCGCTCTCTCCCCATTCTCAGTTTCAAGGAATTTCCTTTTGTCAAAGGCAAAGTGTGATTGACATATTTTCCCCCTCTTAAGTGCAGTCTTCTTAATACTTGATTTAACTATGTCCTTATGGGGCTCGTATAATCATTACCTAGGTGAGAAAGAGACCCCCTGCTCCCTCTCTACCATCCGATCTTGGGCTTCAAGCGCCAGACTGCTGCCTACTTAGCGGTTTTTACATGTTTTTATTCACTTTTTAAAGATGTTTTTATTAATTTGGTGGTGATGAGGGATTCCAGATTGACAGCATTGGAAACTGAAGTCATTTGTTTGTCCACAAAACAGGTACAACCAAAACAGCAGAACTGCTGGCTCCCTTATCAACATGCCTTGGTATCCCCTTTCAAAGCACCTCACCCAGGCCAGAAAAATCACCTTTTCCTCTGGCCTTTCTGGGGAGAAGGCAATTCAATTTTCTAATCAGTCCTCAACCCTGATGCTAAGACTGGTAAAAAACTGAGCCAGATCTCACCCTGACCATAGTGTCATGAGGAGTCAGGGACCTAAGCATTTTGTTCATTCACTTCTGGTCACTCCTTTCTTTAGCACAAGAAACAGTGGTTTCCTGTTGTTCTCCAGCCTCTTTTCCATATGACCTGCATAGCATGGACCCCAGCCAACTGCCCACCCCAGGAAGAGTCCAAGGTGTGCCATGGTGGTGGGGACAAGGGGTTGAAGGAGAGCAGCTCTGGGGCTTAGGAAGGTGGATGGACTGCTCTCAAGAGAAGGAGAGAAAGGTGAGTTCCCAAGCTGATAGCTTGCAGTCTTTAATGATCCCCTGGTTAATTTGTATTGGGTAGCCTGTTGTACTGCTCTGGTTTTATCCATGTCATGTATGTTGGGACAGGGAGGTACAACTCTGCCTTATGAAGACTGTGGGCTGGCTGTGGGAATTCGGTTGAAGAGAACACTTAGAACACTTTTAAATCAATATAAGAGCAAAATAGAGTTTTGTTTTCCATTTAGCAGAAATAGTCCTGGAAACTGATTGTTATAGCCAACATAAAAGGAAATGTTTATGATGTTGAAAATTAATACCATATATTATAATGCCTTATTTTCAGTTGTGTATGAACTTTGCTACATTTGAAATAACTGGGGTGAAATTTCCCGTGTCAGGGATTAATCTGTACCTTGCATCCTTCTTTTCCCCTTTCTTTGAAAAAGGGAGGAAAGTAATTGAGTTTTCAGAAGAAAACCTAGGCAGACTTTATTCTCATGTATATGCTTAAAATAAACCTGAAAGGGATACCAGTAAGAATTAATAATCCCGACCTAATTTGGATGAAAGACTTGTCTTTTGATCAGCAGTTGGGGCGGAGGATCCGTCTGATGTCAGGAATGTATACTCGCCTATTTCCGTGAAAATTTTCCCACATTTACTCAAGTTATGAGCCTCATAAAGACCTGCTTTGCACAAAGACATTAGAAATACGTGTTCTCTGAAGGATTTCTGCCCATCCTCAAGCCCAGGGGTGGACGTCAACCTTCTCTCCCACCGGAGCAGTGGGGTGCGTGGTGTGGCTGTGCTGTCTCTGGGCACAGGAGATGAACAGTGTTTCTGCCTCCACTGTGGTTTCAGTGTTTGTCTGACAGAGCATGGGAGAGGAGAAGAAACCTTTCTGACAAGACTGCAGAAGGTAGGGAGCTGGAACCAAAGTACTGGGAATGAAGACATTGGGACAAAGAGCTGCTGAGCTCCGTGTCCTGATGTTCTGAGAAGGGGTGGGAGGCTTACAGGTAGGACTGGAAACATGATGGGGGAGAGGCATGGAACTCAGATGCTTGTCTCCAGAAATAGAACAGGAATTTCCACACATTGGAAATTCAAAGATTAAATGTAACAGGAAAAAAAAACACCAGGAAAATTAATGATTCAGGCTTTAGAGCAGAGTTTGGGTGATATGCAGTAAATAAGACATGAACCACCTATTGAACGAAGAGTATGAAAGACATCAAATATACAGGAACTTCAGCAGAGATCCAGTGGAAAATTAGGTGGTTATGTAATTAAAGACAGCAAGGTAGCTTATAGACAGGGCTGAAATAAGGTCAGGCTTATGGCTGGTGATCCTTAACATCTGAATGCTTGAAGTCACAATGTCAATAGTTTCTTAACATAGTATTATTTATACAGTACATAGACCTGGTATAGCATATAGGCCAGGACCTACACTGCTGTAAAGTGAGTTAGATTCTGTATCTCATTAATGACTTAAATTGAATTAATTAACAACTATTTACCTTACCTCTGGCTGCAAGCCACAAGGATTCAAAAGCACGCATCCTTTCCAAAACCAGCTTCTGTGTATTCTGTAATGAGATGGGACAAATGGTAATGATAAAAAAAAAAAAACAAAACCTTTCATTCTTGTCTTCCTTTCTGCACACAAACATGTGCATCTGTGGCTCGTATCTGCTGAAAATAGTCATCACCACAATATGGCAATCAATATTTTCAGCCATTCTTTTAAGAAAGCTTTTATCTTTTCTTGGCCTCGCAATGTCTCCAAGCAATCTATCTCCATTGTCAGGGCCTTGTTTATTGAAGTATTGTTTCAAGAAGCATAGTCCAGGACTTTTTTACTGGTGTGTGCCTGGGAAGGAGTTAACTTAGATGGCTTCAGCGGTTTATCAGACCACAGTTCTCAGCCTTGCTGCTGCCATGTGCCAGGACTGCCTCCTTTACCACAAAGAACCTGTTCCCTGGCTTTGCGTGCATTTGGCTTGCAAGCTGGCAAGAAACTGCTGTTGGGTACCTGACTACAGATATTGGTAAAATACTGTATTTACACATTATGGGAAAGTGACAAATTCCATTGCTGTGGAATAAATGAGTTAATGAAGCTCTGCCTGAAATGCTTTGGGAAGGTGATGCGAGAACTATTGTTTCCAGCTCCGAGGCAGCTCTGCACTGCTGCAGTGTTTACCCGTGGTTCAGGTTCTCACAATTATTTCCATAATTACAATTGTCAGAAGCTTTTTAAAATATAAGCTATGATTTCTAGGGCATGATTTACAGTAAGTGGGATCTGCATGGGCTGCAGAGCTGTGGGAAGTAGGGGCTCTGTCTGAGCAGCAGAACAGATTGTGCCCCCCGGACCAGCTCATGCCACTCGTGATTGCTGTTCTGCCTTTTCCTCTGGGACCTGATGCCACACATTCTTTCGCAGGTCACCTGCAATTCTCCACCCCTGTGTCCTGTTGGGCCGCTCTTCTGTCCGATGTTTGGTGAAGCGTGTCTCACCTTCATACTAGCTCAGCCTCAGGACCGTGGTGTGATGTTTGGATGGTTTCTCAGGCTTGCAGGACTGCCTTCTAAACAACAGTGCTCTAGCTGAAAACATAAAAAACAAATTCTGCAAATTGAGAAGCAGCCTTGGCTTTCAGAATGACCCCAAATAGCTCAGGAGATGTGACACAAAACCTGCTCAAATATTTGTGTGCTCTCTCTTTTTCTGAAGAAAATTACCTCTGTTCTCTGTTGTCAAACATTGGCCATAATAATCTGGTTTTTTTAATTCAAAGCAGCAAAGAAATAATCCTGCACCTTCCCTGCCAGATTGAAAGATCTTTAAATCTTTTTCTCTTTTAACTGAGTGTTTGGAGGGTCTGGGGGAAAGAGGGAGAAAAAGCATCTTGAATAAATTGCTGATGGAGTGTCTCAGTGTATCAGGTGTTTTCCAGGCATTGTGTAAAACAGTCCGTGCCTTGTGTGCTTACAGCCTCAAAGAACAGGGTACAGAAAGTTTGGAACTGGAAATCGGGAATGGGATGAGGCTAGTAGCAAGCAGTATCGTGGTCCTGGAGAACAGAGCTGGAGCGATCTATCACTGCCCAGGTCCAATTTGGAGAAAATGGAACACAACCCAGAAAGCCTTTGAATCACTCCATTGTCATCAAGTACCTGCGAAGCCCAGAGACGAAGTGTGCTGTCCCCCCGTTAATGGCCAGACCACGTATGAAATTGCAGTCTACTGCTGCTGCTGGCAACTTGAGAAACAAAGACATTTCCGTCCCTTCCCTCTCACCCCAAGGAAAGAGCAAGCATGAGAGATGCTGGGCCTTTTCATATTGAATCAGTAGTTCTACAACTATACCGTGAACATTGACTGATAGCAGGGACAAATGGCTCTACTAAGACATGGAATAAGATAGCGAGAGAATTCCAAACCAGAACTCTCTCCCCTAGGAACAGGGAAAACTGCGAGACGGCAACTGGCGTTTCTGTTCACACACAAGTGATCAGAAGCTCCCTTCCGCATCCGATTTTGAGCTGCCTGCAGACATATGAGGTGCTGCTGTGGGCTGAGGTGTGAGACAGAGGCCCTCCTTTAGGCTTTTCAGAGGCAGCTCCTGTTCCTGTGGATGCTTCGGACAGTGAATGGCATTGTGCTGGGGACTGCAGCTTGCACTGCGAGTATTTAAACACAATGTCAAATCCCTCCTGTCCTGACCCCTCCTGACTCATGGACATCTGTGAGGGAACACCCCTGAGAGGGTATCTGTAAAGAACCGTTTATTTTGCAGTGAAGGGGTAATCTCATAATAACCAGGGAGTTCCTCCAAGTTCCTGGGAGTACCGAGTGAACGTTGCCCAGTGTTGCTGGCTGAAACACTGCAAACAGAAATACAATGGAGGCTCTGAAGAAGGCAGAGCGGCTCAGCACCCACAGCCCATGTTTATTTTCTCCAGAGATGAAGAGGGGACTGCAGGTCAGCAGGAATTGTGCATTCTGACTGGTATTTATTGACTCAGAAGTCCTTGCTGACAGACAGACAGACAGACAGGCAGGCAGGCAGGGAAGGGTTCCATTACAGTGACGTCGTTTCTTTCCCTCTTCGGCACTGAGGCTTTCACTGCTGACACTCTTCACACATTGCTGTGGCTTCTCCAGCTGGTGCTGGGGCAAATGGCAGCTGCCTTTCACCTCACTGATGCTGGAAGCCTGGGTGCCTCTTGGGAACATGACTGTCAGGCTTTCAGCGACATGCTGCAGCACATCTATCAGAGATGTAGCAACAAAGCTTCGTGTTCCGCCTTCCCTCTGAGACCTGGGTTAAGGCTGGAGGTCTGGGTCAGATGCTGAAGCTGAACTCTGGGTGGCTACTGGAGGTCAATGGCCGGAGTTACCCAACTAGCTGATGCCTGTGACTGGTTGTTCCAGTTACCTCCATCACATGGGTAACAGTCCACTCAAGAAAAAGGTAATAATTCTGTTCAGGTCAGCAAGAAGAAGGTATGCAGGACAAAAGTGGAATTAGAAAATGATCTTGCGTGCAGATGTTTTAAATAGTTGGTGTACAGACAGGTGTCCAACTAAAGAAAAATAAGTCAATAGCATCTCAACTGTCATTTAGTACATATCAGGCTAGCATCTCTCTCATCTGCATGAGAGAGAAATGTATCCCTGCACTGTGCTCAGCCCCATTTCCACCTTCCATTCCCTGATGCAGTCACTGCTAATTAGGTCTTTGATTGCCCTAGTATAATATTGTGCTAGTCCTTTGCGTAAGTGATAGGGAGGTAGATCTACTGTCAGCTATTCGCAGGGATGCTACAGCACACTGAGCAGCCTCTGCTCGAGTCAGGGGTCATGGCTTCAATACTTTTGATTCCTAGCATGGTTCCTCCAGAGGATCCCTTTGGATTTAAGACCACACTGGAGATTTATATCTGTTGTCACCAGTACAGTCACCTATGCTTTTAGCCACACAGGGCAGCCTTTTTTAATGAGCCCTGACTAGGAATGCAAGATACTGGATCCTTCATCCCTTGGCAGAATGGAGAAGCAAAATGTCTGTGTTTAAATAATATGAATTGTTTCTCTTGTCCCCACAACCTCCATAGTTTTTTTAAGATGGATCTCACTTTGAGTCCAGTAAACCAAAGGTGGCAGTTCCTAAAGGATGCAACAGGCTGGGGTGCAGGCTATCTGGCATGTTTGCAGCAAAGTAGTGTCAGATAGATCAGACTGTAAATTCTTCACTCGCTTTAAAAACATCATACTTGCAGCATGGATAAGTGAATCACACTAATCTCTTGCTTAATGAGATTTATATTAGGGATGCTAAGAAGATGCAATATGAGGGTGCCCTTTCAGATTGAGTCTTTGTGAATATGCCGTTTCTGCAAATACAAATGCATATGAATGAGAACCCAAGCATTGGATTGTCTGCTTCTTGATTGCCAATGCAAGATTATGTGCAACAGCGCGTGTTTTATTTTAACAGTCTTAAATGATGAGGTATCTTCCACATTTGGATTCTGGCTGTTTTTCTAGTAATTCAATTCATGCAGTGAGGCATGGTTGCAACACTTTCTGTTCTGTGACAGAATGCTTCTTACATCACCTAACATATATGGAATTCCTTTCAGGCTCTACCTCATTAAAAACTGATGCTTAGATCTCCTGCCTCTCTAATGTACAGGGGCAGATCTAGGCATATTTTCACTTTGAAAAGATTTCCTCTCCTTTTCATTAATGACAGCTGTACAGCTGTCTAAAGACTGTGGAGATTTCCTTCTACACTGCTGGATGTTTACTGTCTTGGTAATCTGTTTGTGGAGAGCCGCATGCTTTTGTTCCCTCAGCAAAGTTCCTTTAAGCCAAACCTGTTTTCCCTGATGTGGCCTTCCCAGTAAATAGGAGTAAAGAGGGTGAGGGATTCAATATGTGTACGGTGGATGCCAGTGATGGGATGGTACTGCAAGGAAAATGCTTTCCTGGCTATGTCTGTTAGCTGCTGAGAATGCCTCATGACAAAGGGCTGCAAGAGGGGATCTCCCCTCACGACGGTGCATATAGAGAACCTTCAGGGTGCTTACAGGTGCACATCAACTTACAGTTCTAAGTGTAAGATGGCCAAACCAGCCCTTAAGCATTTTATCATCTAGCCTTGCTGAGCTTGAAGTGTAACAGGGCGAAATATGTTACAAGCATGCAAATACTGGGCACAGTTATCATCACTCTAATGGGCTTTCATGCCTGAAGAGGGAGTAGCTGGACTGTTACCTGTCTTACCTGAGGGCTGACAGACACCACTGGGATGCTCCAAGTTAATTCCTCTTTGAATAAGAATACGTACATAAAAACAAAGCAAACCTTAATTTAAAAGCAAACTTGATGATTACCAGTCTGTTACACGTTTGGCCCACCTTAACTTTCTTTTCTGTGTCTTTAATCCACTGCCTTTCTCATCTTTCCCCATGAGGTGCAGTGTCCTTATGTCAGTGGTTTACAACTTGTGATCCACAGATTTCTGGGAATTCAAGTACTGCTTCTAAGGGGTCTGTGAAAGAAAAGCAATTTATATGTGCTGTGCTGTAATCTACATATGTAAAATTTCTAAAGAAGATAGTGTGTCTGCATGCCCATTGGGGTGGGCAGGAAAGTACGACGAAAGTTTTTTCCATGGGAAGAAGCAGGGGATTTAAATCCTAAATTTGTGGCAGTTTTGTAATCTTTAGGGTCCTTTAGTTCATCTCTGTTTCAGAGAGGTGTGCTGGCTGGTACTTTGTGGCTTGATTGAACCCTTCAGTCCTGTCCTGTGTCTGCATGCCCATTGGGGTGGGCAGGAAAGTACGACGAAAGTTTTTTCCCATGGGAAGAAGCAGGGGATTTAAATCCTAAATTTGTGGCAGTTTTGTAATCTTTAGGGTCCTTTAGTTCATCTCTGTTTCAAAGAGGTGTGCTGGCTGGTACTTTGTGGCTTGATTGAACCCTTCAGTCCTGTCCTGTACTTGCAGAAAGAAAGGATATGCAGTAAAAGGGGTGTTTGTATTAAATTGGAATAGATTCTCTGCTACTGAAGTATACTGTACCTGGCCCAAATTCCTGTGTGAGGACATGTTGGACGTGATGTCCATGCACAGGGAGGATGCTGACATCAAAGACTGCAGTTACCTCCTTAACAAGAACAGGCACAGATGCAAACATATGCTGGATTTGGAGGTGAAAATTTTTTGATCCTGTGCAAATTACTGTAAATCAGTTATGTTTGATCTCTAATTCAGATCCTATTTAATCCCTTTGAAGGATACGCCATTGTGTTTTCTTCCTTCTACCCTGTCTCCTGGTCAAAGTGCTACCATGGCCCATTCAGCTACCATGTTAACCTTTGATCATAATTTTACTCAGCACCTCTAAGCCCCTCAGAGCCTGTGATTGCAGTTGTTTGTGGCAGCTGTATTATAGAAACAGCTTCTTTTGCTGTTCATGCATTAACTCCGAAATAAATGACAGCCAGGAACAGTGGATGTAAGAAAAGCCTACATGCATCTTTACCTGTAGGTAGATCTTAACTTTTCCTTGCAAACCTCAGTAAACTCTACTTAGCTTAGTTATCTCTGTTGCTGCAGAAGGAGAAACAGACTTTGTTTTTTGCCTTTTACCAGTGAATCCTCACCAATGAAGGATGCTGACCACATAGACAACCTATCCATGTGGTGCAGGTTTATGGTCTTACTGTTATTGATCTGTGGCTTAGGTCTAGGAAAAATGAATTTTGGTACTGAGATTAGAAGCAGATTAAAGCATTTTTTAAAAATAGCAGGCCCCTGGGTCCTTTGATAGATCTCCTTTTGTTTTTGTTTCTCTCCCAAAACATCTTGTAATTTTTTGCAGTCAACCAGAATAATATCAGGCATTATGACACATACAATGCAATGCACCTAACTGATTCTCTACAACAATATGTACTAACAATTTTGTAGGTTTATAAAAGTATACCTTAACTGATGCTGAATATCCACAGATACTGAATGCTGTGTATGTATAGAATAAAACTAGGGGATAGTTACACTCTGGAAGCTAATTAAAAATATTCCTGATGGGAGCAAGTTTGCCTTTCAGTGATGACAGACCACAGTAGTTTATATTAACACACATTAGTTAAGAACATTAGTTGAGTTTAGATCAACAAATTGAAATGGAGCCAGACAATAGCTGGTTTCTTTCTGGATTGCACATACTTGTTATATAGTTGTTATTTAGGTCCTACTCTGGACACGCAGAGCCCAGTGCAGTAACATATTTCTTTTTGCTAGCTTTGCACTCCACCTGATGGATTCTGGAGAACCATTAGCTTTCCCTCTTTAATACATTTCAAGAATGGCCAAACTATGGCTTGCAAGATAAATATTTCCTGATGCATGGTTAGTCCAGGAGCATTCAACCTGAAGAGACAACCCAGAAATGTTCCCATAGGAGGCTCTGGGGTCCACTTCAGCAGAAAGGTGAGGACTCAGTGCTTTCCCAGGGCATAATGCACTCCAGTAATACCTTGTGCCTTCTCCAAGCCGTTGTCCATGACCTTGTGCCAGATTCTCAAAGCAAGCAGGGTGGCCCAGGAGAGTAGTGCTGTGGAAACTCCTGTGCATCCTGGGGATTTCCAACTCAGTAGTTCTGCTACTCTTCCAGCCCTGGTTCAGAGGCCACAGTGAAACACAGCCTTTTTGTTTGTACATAGAGCCCTACACTTTAAGATGTGCTGGTTCAGCAGCATCAGAAATAAATCAATAGGAGTTAAAAGGCACTTCCCTGAGTAAAGGAAAAAAAATCAGTCCTCAAGAGATGACTCTTAAGTTGAAGGATCAAATACGAAGAATGAAGAGGTAACAGTGCGGCCTGGTCTTTTTGTTGAACATTACTGCATTTTGACATATGCGAGGATAGGGGAAAAACTTGTTAATTAAACTTTGTTGTCTAAAATAAGCAAGGGTGCACTCTCCCAATCCTGGGCAGAAATGCAGTTTTTGTCCCTGGCTCTTGGGTATACATATTTAAATTGGAAAACCCAAAGCTTTTGGGTTCAGGTTTTGCAACATAGTTCAGTTGGATTATGAATCTGGAATTCTGAAGTTGCAAATGGTTGTTGTTGATGCTTTTCTTTAAAGATTTGACTGCTTCCCCTTTTGTCTAGTTTTGCTTCTGTGTGTGTCCTGTGTGTCCCTACTTTATTTCCATGTCTCTCACCTACACCAAACATGCCTGTTAT
This sequence comes from Limosa lapponica baueri, assembly GCA_002844005.1. Lineage (NCBI taxonomy): Eukaryota > Metazoa > Chordata > Aves > Charadriiformes > Scolopacidae > Limosa > Limosa lapponica. Next base: position 62,113 of record KZ507344.1, read on the forward strand.
TAACATGTACTGTTAATACTGTAGGCTTTATTTTCAGAGGGGCTGCACAAAAACAAAAGCAGCTGCCTTTGGCTTCGGCTGGAATTCAACACCTCTGAAAATCAGGCACTAATGTTTTTCAGTTGGAAGACCAGATTCCCTTCTATAAAATAATGCTTTTCATTTACAATTTCAAGAACTTCCAGTCTATGTAGGTTTTAAAATGCTGTGTACGCGCTACATTCGCACAGGAATCTGGCAGCCATTTCTAGGGAGCATTAAGCAACAAGATCTTGTAGTGAACAGCGGAATTATTTTTTATTTAGAGATTACATAACTCTGACAAAATGGAAACCAGCCCCCGTGCTTCACTGTAGACCAGAACTTTCTCTTCCCAGATGGAGGATGACCTTTAATTGTGTCAGTTCCACCCCACATCCTCAGAAAACAAGGGCAGCTGCTTCACACATGAAGGGAAGCAGCGGCTGAAGCAGCCATGTTGATCAAGGATAGATCATGACTGAGGTAACCTTACAATAGCTGTGTGAATTAGACTCCATCCATCAGTCGGGTCTGCAAGAGTCTCCAGGCAAAAATAATTGATCTTAAATGTCACAAAATGAATTAGCCCCCGCCTACCTCTGTCCCTTTAGTGGCCACTGTCGTGGCAATACTGACGCGTCCAGAAAAACTGCCTGTCCTGGTTAACCCATGGGGGATCAAGCGAGGTTTGTTGGTAGCAGCGCAGAGTGTGACACTGCAGTGGAGCTGCTCACTCAGCAGCGGCTGTACAGGAGGAACAGGCAGACTGGGAGCTGATGGTGCCCTTGGACTCAGCCTGATGGAGGGGAAGTTGCCATTCCCTCCTTCGTGTAACTGGGACTCACAGCAAAGCCGGAGAAACTAGAAACACAGCAGGTATTCTGCCCCAAGTTAATTCATCAGTACTCCCATAAATGCCTTATCAATAATTGCCCCCCAAACTCTGGTACCACTTATGTTCCCCTGTCTTTTCCTCCTTTTGTTCCAGCCCCTCTCCTAAACGTTCGGGTTTTTTATTCTCTCTCCCTGCTCCTTTAATGTCTTCGTGGTGCTGAGGGGGTGGGTAGGTGGGAGGTGCTGGGACCCCTTCTGTGGAGCAGCTGTGATTGCTTCCCGAGGATGTGTGAGAGTTGGGAAAGATAGAGAGGCATGATTTTTTGCTGTACGCTGAAAGGTTTTCTCCATCAACCTGAAAAAGGACCTGAGAAGTGGTGAAAAGGTATAGAGTTGTCAGCCCCGAAACAAAAGCATTCGCACAGTTGGGAAGTAACTGGACAGTGTCTGCGTCCTCTGATGAGCTGAGACAATTCCATTACCCACAACTTGCCGTAAATCAGCGAGTCCTTTGCTCTGAAACAGGCATTCAGTGTTTGCTCTGCTAGTCCTTAAAGTTCGGGGCTCTTGGTCAGAGAAATTACTTCAGTGCAGTGGTCGGCGTGGAGTCACCACAGCAAAGACTTTATCGTTTCTTTTGATAATGTTGTCACTGAACGCAGTCACACGCTAAAATACGGTTTTAAATGTGAATTCACTTTGACTATGTTTATGTTAACTTTCTGTGAACAGTCAAGCAATTTACTTTTATTGACAAGAAAATCTGTAGAAAGTCAATGTCAAAGATACATATGTGTGCATTTAAGTAAACTAGTTTTAAGTTCTCATGCATAAGCATTCGGTTTTGAAGTGCTTACACATTCCCTCAGCCAAAGGAATGGAAACAATACAATGTGATTTATCTGACCAATCAAACCTAACCCAGACAGCTGCAGCGCAGGCTCTGCTGCTGGCTGTTATTTCCATGATGGCAGAAGAAGAGGGTAGATGCCTCAGATGATTGCATTTCTGTTGTGAGCTGGTCACTCGGCTTTTCTTGCTGATGACTCAGAAGCTAGAAAAAGCACAACCTGCCTGCAAGGGTCAAAAGGGAAAAGCGTAGGAGCCCACGCAACCTGGTGCTCACTGAACAACTGCCTATAGGTGGTATTCACTAAATTTGGCGGTCTGTTTCTGTATTTAAATATGAATATGTTGATAGGAAGCAATTTGCATACTGTGCTGGATATGAAATTCCCCCCCTCTCCCAATTAATTCAAAATCACTAAAAGAACTGTTGACAAGTTTCATGCAACAAGTAGAGTATTAGGACAAAATGGTGAAAAATATGCTGACGCTTGGTGTCACAGTGCTGTTCTCATGTAACACGGGGGATGCACGATGTCATCACTGAAATAACAGTTTCAGGCTATACCTGTGTAACACTCCTTTGTGAATATTCCTATTAACAATTAAGAAGTGAAATACAAAGGCCTCGTTAAAAAGAAAAAAAAAGACACCACCACCAAGAACCAACATCTAGATCACTGAAGGATATGCCAAAATGCCAGCAAAGCTACTGCCAAACATGAAGATGTCTAAATTCCTCAGAGCTATACATTTACCAGCAAAGCTCCTTGTGATCTTGAAGGTTTGCCGCTGAGCAGTTAAATCTTGGCTGCATAACGTAGCACATCACGTAACCTGCAAGACCTTGAGAAGAAAACTAGCATGGTGTGAGCAGGA
>KZ507345.1:15992-29447 GCA_002844005.1 Limosa lapponica baueri
CGGCCGCCCCCTCCCCTCCTCGCCTCTCCGGAGCCTGTGCTGTGAATGCAGTGACAGCGGCGAGAGCGGGCGAGAGGGAGCGGAAGACATTAGAGACCGCGGTGCCGAAAAATGAGGGAAAAAATTAATATAAATTCGCCCCCCGCTTCAAACCGGCCGAATTTCGCACAGAAATTTTCCCCGTGGACCCGGCTACCCGTGGGGTGTCCCCCGGACCTGGCGGCTGCGTCTTTGGGGGGATCCGGAGTGACTTTGGGGCACTCGACCCCCCTTTCCCGTCGTTTTTTGGACAAAAGTTTTTTTTTTCGTAATAAAGAAACGAATTTGCCTGCTCTCCCCCTCCGAGTGGCCCAGAAGCTTTTCCCTTCCCCATCGGTGTGTGTTTAGAGAAAAGTGTGAACCCAAGTAAGTGCCGAGTCGTGTTGCATTGGGGAGGGGGGTTTGCTAACTGAAAGCAGGAGAGATCCGGAGAGAGAGAGAGAGAGAGCAGGGACAGCTTGTTGTCAGTATCATAAACAACCAAAATGGAGGGAGAACTGAGGCATATAACAAAATAAAAATCAGAAAAAAATGCCAAAAAATACCTAAAAATCGGGGCTGCTCCCCCTTTTCTTCCTCAAGGTAACAGAATAAAACCCGTGTCTTCCCGAGACCGTTTTAAGGTTTCAGGGAGCAAGGAGTTAATATTTATTATTTTTTTTTTGTTGATGAATTCTTTGGGAAGGCAAAAGCCTCTTATAACTCGCCACCGACAATGAGAAAACGTGAAAATCCCTTTCAGGAGAGGGAGAGAGGTAGGGGGAGATGATAGTGCAGAAAGTGCCTAACTTGGGGGTAATGTGGAGTGATCCTAGATAAGATAAATGCTGTATGTGCTGCTTTATAACTTCCTTTTTTTAATGCTTTTTTGTATGTTTGGGGGGGTTCTGGAGATGGGGGCTCCTTTCTTTTCCTCTGTCTTTTTCTTTTTTTTTCTTCTTTTTTTTTTTTTTCGGACCGGAATGTAATGCCTTTGTAGTGTCACTTTCCTGATCTAATTAGGATGTGTGAGGCAAAGAGTAAACCTTTCCGGTTTATAAAGTGCGTTTTCGTTGCCTTTGAATTTCAAGTTTTCCTGGTGGCTCCCTCCTCTCTTTAAACTGGATTCTTTCAGAGGAGTGTGGGGTTGAGGTAATGCTCCATAGGGAAAGCAGAGAGGGCTCAGGGGCAGGGCACCTTTCCTGCGGGTGGTTGCTGGTTTCCCTGGCACGTTCGGTTCACCTGTCTGTCTCCCACAAAGAATGTATTCTGCACTCCCCTCGTTTTATTTATCTAAAATAATGATGCCTCATCTCGCCTCACGTTGAAGTTAATGCGAAAGTGCTGCTGATGTTGGTTCCACGTGGGATCAGGGACATAGCAGGGCATTTTAAAGAGACAGCTTCTCTTTTCCTAGGGTTATCATCACCTCTGCAGCACCTCTGCCTCTAGCAGAGGGATGGTTCGTTGTGGTTTTTTTTTAATGGAGAGGTATCAAATCGGCCCTGGGCTGATAATTTAAGGCAGGATAATGGGGGGAAACGTGCAGATTCGTTTGGATCAGAGCAATTCTTTTGTGTGTAGCAGGTCTTCAGGGGAGTTTTCTTGGTGTGTTAAGGGAAGTGCTGCGTTTTGGAGAGCGTTTTTTGGAATGGGTGTTGCAGAAATGAAATAGTCTCAGGTTGTTTAATATTAAAACCTAGTGCTGTTCTGCTAGCTGTGAATTCCCTGGGAGGAGACCTATGTGCATAGGGCAATTTCACAGACATTTTGTAAAAGTTGTGGAGTGCATTATTTTTACTTTGAATACGTTCAGTTTTATTGGGGACACCTGAGTTTGTTGACAAGTATTGTAGAGCTTCTGCTATACTTAAATCTTCTGAACAGTCCCAAAAGGTTTTGAAAGTAGTGAAAATAACTGTAGGTTTTAATTGGCCAAACTAGGGGCTTTTTACAAGTACACCTTAGCTGTGTAATTATAACATCACTTGGAAGAATTGCCTCTGGCTTTGTTTAAAAAAAGAAAAACCATCCTAACTGCGGTCTAGTTTCATGTATATGTGTGCATGTGTGTGTGCATGCATGCTTTTAGCATGGGTTCTGGCTGATACAGTTTTTTGCTTAATTTTTAGCTTGGAAATGTTTAACTGTAATGATGTGAAATGCTCTGCTTGTCCCTATTACCTCCTGTGTATTTTAATTTTCAGTGAAATATCCTATTAAAAAAAATTAACATTGCCTCTTAACATGGCAATTTGATATCTTTATGAGGAGTTACGATGTTTCCTTTACACATGCCTTGTTTTTGTAGTCTTTGTATTTAATTCTGGGTTAAAAATTGCATACAGGTATGTGGTTCTCGAGCGGGAATATGGAGTACTGAACTTGTAGGGAGGCTATTTCTGCAAATGTTTTCTTTGAACTTGTGGAAGTTGAGTATCAGTTGTGATACCCTCTGTGTTGAATAGCACATGTTCGCAAATGATGTGTACCTTTTCTGCAAGGGTGACCAAAGGAGCTGTTGCACAGTAGTTGTCTTGTGGTTAGAGATTTTGGAAGAAAGCTCAAAGTTTTTCAGCAACTCACAGTTGTAAGAGTTAAATCACATTAACTACTCTTATGCTAGGAAAAAAGGCTCATTAAGGAAAAAAGATTAATCAGTTTGTATAAAGGAGTGAAATTGAACATTTTTCCAAAACTGTCTTTTATGGCTTAGAGAGCTCTTTTATAGTTAGCAAGAATTCATACATCAAAGTTTCTTTCCAAATATTTCTTACACTGATCTCTTCTTTTTATTGACTGAAATAACATTATCCTGAAACGCACAGAAATTTGATAAATTAGTAACAGTACACCATGTGTTGGTGTTTTCAATGTGCCAGGGTAGCTAGATAGTAGTAGATGTACAGAACTAAATTTAATAAACTAGTATGTAAGAACTCTTCAAATACTGTGTCTGTGACCATCAGTATGAAGTGTTTAATGTGTTACTGCATTTTAACCTAATTAAGAGCTTCTAAATCATTAATATTGTAATGCTGAAAATAGGCATAAGCACTGGTGATAACAACATGAAAGCAGCACATGTTGTGGAGTATGTTTCTTTACTTACAGTTATGTGTTACAAAGTAAATTCAGTGTATCCAAGCATAGTACAAAATTCAGGACATAGACAGGAGGAAGAGGAAAGGGTGTTCTCACAGAATTTGATACTCTTCTAAACTGGGTTTAATTTTGAGGTATAATCCAGATGGTGGTAATAATAGCAGAAGATAAATGTTGTTTAGGATTGTTTTCTACAAAGTTACTTACTCTCTTTTTGTAGAAAACTGAATTCTTCTTACAGGGATGATGTGGTGTTTAATAAAAATAGAAGTAACTTTCAAAGCTTCCTTACTTCCAAGAGTTAAGATAATCTTCTCTATTATATGTTGTTCTGGTTCTATATATTTTTTCAAGATTTTCTAAAATTAAAACACCTGAGGAAACAAATATTATGGGCTGTTGTTGGTAAAGTTACCCTACTTTCTGTAGGTAAACTGGGGAGCTGTAAATGTATTAGAATCATTCTTAGATACTTATCAATCCTATTCAATAATGTTTAAAAGTTAGTAACTACAATACAACAGTACAGCAAATACAGGAATCTAAATTGACAGGCATTCAGCTTTTCTTGAATGCTTGGTTCAAGTGTGTCTATTGGTGTGTACTTTTCATTTAGTAATTATTCTGAAAAATGAGTTTCCCAATGTAGAACTTTGAGATTTAAATTAAGAAACTTTTGAAAAGTTTGTGTAATTCCAAAAGGCACCGCATACAAAGCGCAGCCACTTCTAATGGTCGTCCATCTCTGCAGCAGTCAGTCAAAATGGTGCCCTTAAGTCTCCTCCTTTCAGGGGAGTGCATGTGTTTTAAAATTAATGGGTTAAAGAGGGTACTGCTTATGTTCTAAATAAACCACTGTTTGTAACTGTTCAAGGTTATTTTGTTAAAAGAGGTATTTTATTTCAGAATCTAAAACATAAGCTTTTTAAATTTTCTATCTATAGCCTCTTATATCTTGAAATCCAGTTTTTGTCAGCAAATACCTTTTGGGAGGGTTCTTGAACAAGTCTGTCTGTTTACTAAGGGGAGATATTCTGGAAAATGTGAAATATGTTAGAGCAATTACACCATTCTCAAATCAGTGTAGAGTTAAAAGGAGCTAGCAGCCACCACCACCAAAGTGATAGAGCACTTGTTTTCAAGGAGATATTCTCCAAATATCTGCTGCCAGTGAGAATTTAGCTTGCATTGCTTTTGAAAGAAACGTACAGCATCTATGCATTGAACTGTTAAGCATCTTTAACCAATTACCAAATGTTTAGGTAGCCTTAAAAAACTATTTAAAAATAATTCAAATATTAGAACAAAGTAACATTTTGTATTGATCAAATGTAAAATGTTTAAATTTCTGAAGTGTAGGGTGGGTTTTTTTTTTCATTTATCTGACTATTTTGATAATGGAGGGTTGTGTATTTTTCCTGCTAATCGAAAAATCACATATAGATTTTAATTAAATTTATATTGATTTTTAAATTGTGCGAACTTGTAACTTGGATGTAAAACATTGATTAATTCTCAATATAATCACTTATATAGCTGCCTATATTTTATTTTTGATTTTTCAAGGTATATAGTGACCCTTTATCTGAAATTTAATAGATTGCAGTAACTAATGCATTTTAAATGAACAGTTGTCCACCAAACATCAAATGTGAAAAATTCTAATTGTACACAAGTTATGAAAACCCAATACTGAACAGAACTGGTCACCATTACTGCAAGTTCAGTTTTATTTTGATTTAGATTGGCTTGTTAAAGTATTTTTTGTCTCCTTCAGTATCAGTGTTCACCTGTTACTGTCTCATCTTAGAAGGACAAATAGCAGAAATCAATAGAACTAGAGGGGTTTTTTTAAATTTTGACAAGACATAACATGCTTTTAAAAATACCTATGTGATAACAGTTATAAAGGACAGGGCCTTCTCGTAGGATATATTAAAATTGTTAATATTTAAATGAACCCTGTATGTCTTGTAAACAGTTACTGTAGGATCATGGCATTAAAATTAACCACCTTACATAGGGTTTTGAGATGACTGCATAAGTATACATTTGACAGTGAAGAGTGGGAAAGCTTAGATAGTGATTCTCATGTTGAAGTAATAAATCAGTTTCTACTACAGCCTTCTTTGTAATAACTTCTATCCCTTTCCTAAATCACTGTCTGTCCAGAGTATAGAGATACATGGCCAGAGTGATGGGCTGTTTTACACATGCCCAACCCTGGCAGTTTTGACAGACTTACAAGGGGGCATGGAGAGAGAAGAATGTGGCCCAATGTGCATAATTTTATTTTAAATGTTTAAAGGAAAGGAAAGAATAAAAAAAAAAAAAAAAAGGGCTGAACTAGTATAGAACCAAGAAGTGAGATAGATAAAACAAATGAGTGTAGATAAGTGTGGCTGTAATACACAGAACAGTAACTCAAAACTCCGAAGTAGAATAGCTCAAATCAGCTTTGAGAAGTCAAGTGGGAATCAGGAGAGTAAAACCTAGAATTGCCATCAGATGCAATTAAGAAATAACTATGTAAAGGAACTTGGAAAAATGCAAAAAGTGTCTGTTACAGTAAACTGAATTACTATAATCTTCTTTTGCACTTAATGTGCTAAATTCCTCTCTCAAAGGAGAATATCCCTAGAAATCAGATTAGAAAGTGTTTAAAGGGAATTATTTGTCAAAGTTGTTTTTTTACTAAAGTTAGGATAACTAATAATCTCTTCCATATTGCTGAAATAGTAGGGGTTTTTTATATCATTTAAGCATGCAGATTGCACAAAGACTTACGTATTGTGCAGGTAGTTTACCTGGTAGCCTGGCACTGTGTATCACTAACTTCCATGCTAGAAGCTGTTCTTTATGGTTGTGGGTCCCATTACACTTTGGAGGTTGCCGAATCTGAAGTATTTCTCATGAAATAAGATGTAGAGGGTTGATTTTGTCTTATGCACATTTACTGTGAATTGCCTAGTAATCAAAAAAACAAGGAGAATGTCACAAAGCTTGTCTTCCCTCTTCATTTATTGAGTATGTATTTGTATACTACAGGGTATCAGATTTACTAGTGCATGAGTTCTCTAGAAAGTCCTGCAAATCACCTGGTTCTGAATTAATGATATCTCATTACAGTAAATGTTTGAACAGCAGAAGGACCCTGTGTATGCAAATCAGATTTTAATGTCCCCAGTGCTTGTCCCTTCTAATAAAGCTGTTTATTGTGGGGTATGTGTATTTATCATGAATCACACATTTATATGTAATATAGATGCACACACACACACATGCACATGTTAAGGAAATGCCTGGCTGTTTAGGGAGGATGTCATGTCTTTTGAATCAGTTGTGATATAAGAATATTTTTCTTAAAATAGACCTTTTTGAAGAAAAGGCAGAAGGAGAGATCCTGGCAGCTTACTATTAAATTTCAATCAAGCCTGTATAGTCAGTAATAAAACATTTACAAGTTTGTAAATGTTAAGTTTCTTCAAACTCTTACTGTCACATGTGGAATTTTCATTTATACTAATTGTGCATTAGCTACAGCTGCTTACATGCAAGGCTTAATAATACTGTATTTATCACATGGAAGTATAGATACAGTGTAAATATGTAAAAGTAGAAATTGCCTACAGCTGTTCTTATGTTTTTGTAAGATGATACACTACAAAGGCGTAAATTTATGGTGTTAGCTACCTGTTATCAGTTACTGGAGCTCTTCCCCTCCCAAGTACTTTAGGAGGAGTGAGCATTAAACTAAAATAAAACAAATATAAAATCCTGTCAGGGTTTTGTGCGCTGTTTAAAAGCTAAACATAGACATTGTTCAGTCTTATTTTGTTCGCTGGAAGTTATTGTGGTCAATACACGCATAATTTGTTTCATCTAAAACACTGGGAAGCTATGAAACCACGTAGCTTAGAGAAGAGCTTAGACATAGCTGATCACAATAAATGCCAATTAGTTTGAATCTGTAGATTATTTTTTTTTTCCTTTGTGACTTGACAGTTTTCTTTAATTCTTTTGAATACTGGGATTGTGTTTAGTCTAAACCACTTCTAATTATACCCCAGCACAAACATATAGCTTATGGCTATATTTTAATCAGTTTCAGAAAAAGTAATAAAAATATTATTGCATCTGTCAAAGGATGGTGTTGCTACATGCTATTTTAAATGGTGTTTAAGTACAGTTATAAGCATACCAGTGCCATGAAATCAGCTGTATTCCTAAACAACAAAGTTACATTATTTGTTACTTAAAAAGTTACTGAGAATCATAATATGTTAATTATCCTAATTATTCAGGCTGGGTTTAATATGTGTTGAAATTGCTTTAAAAAGCATATATGAAATATTTATATCAAACTCATTTAATTTCTCATTGCTTGTAAAATGTAATGTTTTCCCTGTTGTAATTTTAAAGGGTTTTTGTCTTAGCTGCACAAGTGTGCCCTTTTTCAGAGAAGAGTATACGCTTTTCTCTGAACCCAGCAGTTCTTTCACTTATTTAAAACTCTTTCATTCTTTCAAAATGAATTTGTGTCCCATTAAGTGTTGATATTGATCATTTTTGTACTATAGCAATTGTGCTGAGGAGCACTGTGGAATTAACTTGTGCTGATGATGCTACAAGGATAAAAATTCAGTGTAGAGTAACATGGGAAGCTTAATCATTGTAGTATTGGGGTGATGGGAATTGTCCCAAGCTATGTTAAACTTGCCTGTGAGGTAAAGATGTCAGCTTTTGCAGCCTTAGAGCATTAATCAAATATGTGGTATCACTATTTCTCAGCAGAAATACTCAAACACACTCCCAGCATCAATTGCTGTAGAAGGCAACCAGAAATCCAGATTACACTTCAGAAATGATAAAGTATGAAATAAGTTTCTTGGAAAAAATCTGCTTTTAGAGGTCTACCCTGCAGTACAATACTATTTTACCTTTGAAAACTTGACCACTTCAGAATATTTGAGAACAAGTAAGTAAAGTCCATCTTGAGTAACACATTTTGGTTTCGAGCACAGTTTTTATCTATGCATCATGTAAAACAAACTTCCTACTCTTCATTATACTTAAATATTTGTATTGAAAGGAAAGTGCATTTAAGCAGTTTTTAACTGTGTTAATTACTTGTGCAATTGACTGGAGTAGAAAGGAGGTTGGGCATGTATTATTATTTCTTATTTTCCTGTAGTTTGCCTAATAAAAATACTGAACATAAAAGAGACTGGATCTTTCGTTAAGCTTTGAGTGAAAATGGAGGGGTGCTCAGGAAGGGGCTCTGATGACTGCCCCTCAGTCTCTCAAAATATTTAAATCCTGTGAATTTGTGATTTCAGTTGCACAGTAATGCTGCAAACTCGAAACCAATAATACATTCAGTTATCTTGAGATGAACTCCACAGTTCTTCGTTAGGCAGACTGAATTCCCTAAAGGTTTTGTCTGAATAAGTACTTGAGTATTGTACTGTTTGTTTCAGTTTTCATCAGGAATCAAGCCATAGAAAGTTTCTCAAATCTGAGCAAGCCCTCAAAGGCTTCACGGATGCCCTAAACCTCCCTTATTCCTGTCATAGTTTTAGTTGTTAAGCTGTGGTTGAAGGTCAAATAAGCCTTTCTGCTAAGCATCCGACTTTTATCGTAAAGGAGGTGGTTTGATATTTGGTGGTAGCTTTAGCATAAAGGTTTTATGTAGGAAGCTTAACAAAAAAGCTTAAAGGCAGACAGAAATGTGCTGTCGGGTTGCAAGGGCTCTGGAACTGTTAGGTGAAATAGTACTTAAATTGCATTTGTTTCCTTGAGATAGTCAGGTTCATAGTTTGAAGAAGATACAGTTTAACTGATTTGTTAATTCTTTCTTCCCAAATAAACATAAAAATTTGCCACCACTTTCGCTGCCCACAGTGTTCTGAGGATTATTCATCCATATCTATCTCTCTCTATATGGCTGAAAATAAATACAGATATTTATCTTCAAACTTTTTGTAACTTAGGCCGAGATCATAATGTATTTGTATCCCTCTTACGAATGAACTGTTACTTAACAACTTTGTGAAATAACCATTTGATTTTGTGTTTGGGGATACATCTAAGAGAGCATGTAGCCAAAAATACGTGTATTCCCCCCTTGTGCATGGCAGAGCTCGGGCCTGAAGAGCAAGTATTCTATCTTGTTGCTTTGGGTATTTTAGGACAGGTTACGTGGAGATAAAAAATTATTCTTTTTTTTCCCCTCCACTTGTTGCATTCATCAGTTGTTTAGAAAGTTTGTTTCTTGATATTTTTTGAGTATGTTGCAGTGGCTGGCAAAGTTATTAAATGACCTGAACTACAGAATTTGTGGATGGAACAGGGAGACTTTTTTCCTGTCTGATCTTGACCAGATTATTTGGAAGTTTCCTTGGCCTCTTCAACAGTGCTTTGCTATAAATCAAAGCAAATTAAATTGAACAAACAGTCAATAAAAATGCATGTCCCAGGTTCCTCTGGGAAAGCTTATTAAAATCCAGTTGGATGCTGACAGTTTTTTTCACTGTGACCTTCAAGATATTCAGCCTCTACTTCATGGTTTCCAAATACCATCATTTCCATCTATCAAACTCTAGGTAGTTCATTAGTAAATGTAGAGCTGTAACTGTATAGTCTGTAATGCTGACATTTTAAGGCTGTCTCAGAGTGAAAGATATATGTTGAAGTTGAAATGCTTCTCAGGGATTGAGTGGTATTTTCCCGTCTGTTTGGGGTTTTGTGTTTTTTTCTATTGTAACACGCATTTGAGATTGTTTCAGGTGGCACTCATGACAAGGGATGATCTTTCAGGTTGTCAAGAATCAAGCTGGTCAGGGTTTGTTTTTTTTTTTTATAGGTTAAAACCAGTATTTTTTTTTAGCATCATTCAGAAACTGGTGGTCATTGAGGGTACATCATGGAACAGTAGAGTCATGTGCTTCTCAGCAGGGGATGCTGCTTAATGATGGAACTGCAATGTCCTGAATGTGGAAGGAGCAGACTTGCAGTGAAGGATTGGTCTCTCTCTACGATATTAACAGGGAACTGCTTTACTCTGACTTTTACAAATTAATTAATTGGAATAAGATCCTTCCTTCACTCACTGAAATTTTCATTTTTTCCTGCACTATCAAAAATTCAGGATGATTTTTACAAGTCTGTCAACTTGAAAGGGCAATTGGTGTAATCGCATATGAAGTTAGAGTGTTTGAAAAGGACAAAATTCTTTTTACTAAAGATCTTGGAAAAATATTTAACTGTTTTGAAAGCAAAGAAAAATACTATACTAATATGATGATATTTTTCAATCAAGTAAATAATACTTAGATGTTGTCGGAGATTGATTTAGCAATAGCTTGGATCTCTCAGTAAGGAAATGTTTGTTATAGTAATATATTTATGAAAATGATACATAATGTAAATTTAGAAGAATGTAGTTTTCAGTAACAAAACTGTCAGAACTTGATGAAAGAAAAAAAAATATATATACTGTCCATGTACATCCATAACTTTTTTTTTTTTTTGAGGTAAAAAGATTAGGTACCTAGACGTGCATAGGTAATAAAAACTCTGCCATGATTATTTCTGGGAGCTGTACAAACACAAAACTCTTCTACTACATTCAGATAGTGCATGATAAAGTGCTTCTAAGATTAGTGAGTTTGTTGGTTTTGTGGGCTTGAATTCAGAATTAAAAGTGATACATAGAAAAGTGATACGGTACTGACTTAGTTGCACACAGCGTTTTAGCCCAGTGTTGGAAGTGTATCCTGTAATACCTGAATGTAAATGTTACGTGGCTGTGGAGTTTACTTTCTAGTAATACGGACTGTACCTAGGAAAACAAGTGTTTCGTTTTGTCGGAATTATTGTTTCCCTCTGGTGTGTTTACCTTTAATTGAATTCTGCTCTGTGATTATTTTTTTTGTGTTGTTATTTGCCCAAAATTGTGCTAATACTTTTTCCTCCAAACAAATACAAATACCATTGTACTCCTGCTGTGATTATTATGCATAACGCCTCTGACTCAGCAGATCAAAAGTTATGTTTATTGGAAAACAGAATTAACATTTTATACTTTTTTTTTAAGACCACTTAAAAATAGCTGTGTCAAAAAAAGATTATGTTTTTAACGTACTAGTCCACTAAGCCATCATACGTCATGAACTATTCTGTAGGCAATGTTTTTATTCCAGGCAGCTATCTCTTACTAGAGTCCATCTGAAAGGTTTCAGGTTATCACAGAAATATACCCATAAACTTGAATTCTTAAGGATGAAGTCTTCTTTAATAGAATGCATAATATGTGCATTATCAAATTGCAGCCTTTTTTCCAAGAATTTTTTTGTATGTCAGCATGGTTTGGCCTGCTTTAAGGCATTGTGGTTATTCGAGACAAATTGCTGATTAAAAATGTCATATGCAAAAACTGTTTCTCAGTATGGAGGGGTACCGGTTCCTAATTTTAATATAGAATATTATGTTGTGACAGCCAAATACCTCAATGGAATGCTATACTGATTATGGGAAAGGTAGAGTAAAGGAGGATGAGAATTTGTGCCAGCTGGATTGGAGACTCCGAGATTCATCTAGACTAGTAGTTTCAATTGCTAATCTTGCCCCATGTTCCTCTGCCGCTTTGTTTTCTGAAGTTGTATTTTCCTCATTCAGGTTTTGTAATTGTATACTGTTGCTGCGTAGAGTCACACAAACGTGGGAAACAGCTATTCTGACTTGGCAGAAAATTCTGCAAAGTGCAAAAAATACAACAGGAAAAATACAGTTCTGCCTTATCTTTTAACCTCAGGAATCTTAGATGTTACTTTTAAGAACAGTAGATATATGTGTCTGAAATTTGAATATAGGTTGACTGGCTCTGTTTCCATCAGTGACTAGAATTTTTTTAGGTATTAAATACCAATACAAGGAATTTGCTTGTACTTAGTTGAATTACAGAGCAAAGTTTGCTGAAACAGCTTAACAATAACTAGTTTCATTTAGTTTTACAGATGCTAATTCAGAATGGTATACCACAGGAGTGAAAAGTTTACTTAGTTGTTACTACTTGATACTCTATTCTGGCTAGTTAGGGAGCTCTATTTAATGTTATCTGACAGATTAGAGTATTTAACTTGAAAATGTGCTGCTGCTCAACTGGTGAGCTGGGACATTGCCTACTGCGATTTCCTACTGGCAAGAAGTCTGTACAGACCATTTTAAGGCAAGCTTGACTGTACTTGAAACTCATAGAGTTAGGTAAGGTTTGACACACTGCTTTCTTCTTTAGGCACACTAAAACACCTTTTGCAGTTTGGGCCAACGCGTTTTTGAACTGGAGAAGTATGTGTCATACAATCTACAAGACTCCTTGGTTTTGGTGGCATTAGCCTTATACCTCTCTGAGGGTTTTGTTATGCTGGCAGTCTATAAACACGCATCGTACATTGTGTTGTCAATCATTTCAATGTACAACCATCTGCCAGGAACGGTGTCATCATGAGACACAGGGAGAATAGGAGAAATAGTAAAATAAAACATCATAGGGCCTACACCGAGGATGCAGTGAGTCTAAAGAAGATTATTTTCACAGTGTTTTGCTGTAAGGCTGTGCTGCTGGTATGTCGTAGTGCTTCCTACGTAGTACCTATAGATTATGTTAATAAATAAAGTATTTTCAACAAGGAGTTTTATGTATCGGTAGACCAAAGTGCTGTATGGAAGTAACTATGCCAGTCTTTTATGTAAATTGCTTTTAAATAGCCTGTTGAATAAGGTGGTGTTCCAAATAGTCACAGTTTAAAATCCTGATAAGGAAGGAATTGTTGTGAAGTGTTTTGTTCCAAAGCTGTATACTGAATCATCCTGGCAGATAAGAGTTCTCAATTCTTCCAGGGGCTGGATTTTCACTGAACAATTAGATGAAGTTACCTACGTTTGAACTGATTCCTGAAGTTAGCCGAACTGGAGTGACAACAACAATGCTGAAAACCAATACATAAATCACTTTATGGGGCTGGGTTATTAACTGCATTAATAAAAAATACCTTCTTTGACTCTGGTTTAAATTAAAAAATAAATATATAACCAAACCAGCAAACACCTAGAGTTTTATGTGTGATTAGGATAGGGTATTACTCAATTTGTATGTACGGCCAGTGCAGAAAGAGAGAATGTCTCTAAATTCAGCAAGTGGTGTGTGTTGCTCTAAAGGCAGCAAGTGACTCATGTGACTGTCTTAGCAGCTGGGCAGCAAGATTAGAGAGCTACTACGTACACATTCCCTTACCGAGGCGTCCGAGCTATTGCTAAATGAAGTTGTATTTA
>KZ507345.1:52399-62460 GCA_002844005.1 Limosa lapponica baueri
CAGGGATCTTCTTCTGGCAACATCTGCCCAGTTCTAACAGCCCCGGCTGAGCAGGTGGATGTGGTGAGATTTGTAGTTCAGTTCTCTGCAGCAGAGGTGCTGGCTGACTGTCACTTTGGCTCTTTGAGCCACAGTAAGTGGCTACCTTGATGGTCTCTTGCTGATGCTTCCTCCAGCTCAGCTCCCCCAGCTATCCCTGGCTGCTGGGACAGAGCAGGTTTCCTCTGTCAGTGCTTCCTTAGTCAGGTGACTAAGAAAGATACAGAAAAGAAGAAAAATGGTTACTTAGACTACAGTAATTGTGGCTATTGCAGATGCTTTCTCCATAGAGAGACCACAAGAGATCTCTTGTCCTTCGCTCCGAAGGAGTCTTTACTGGTGACAAACCTGAGAGAGGTTAGACTAGAGCATCCTGAGCTTAGTTTGCTCCATTACCACCCTGAGCAGCAGCAGCTCCTGGCTTCCCTGGGCTGCACGTTTTCATCCTTCTTCTTCCCAGACCAGGATGCCAGCCTGCGTTTCAGCTTTCCCATCCTCAGACCGCCCTCTCAGCTTAGGACATCAGCTCTCGCCCACGTGTTTCTCTCCCATGGCCCTGCTCCCTTCCACCAGCCGCAGCAAACCTTGCCACCTCCTCCACGTCAGCATCTGTTCAGGTCCACGAACAGGTCCTGTCCATGTGAGTACGTGCTCACCTGGGGTCTGTGTGGCCAGCACTTAAAGAATGACAGTTTCCTTAAGGTAAGTAAGCACTTTTCGTTTTGTTTCCTTAAAGAAATATTTAAAACCCAGGATGACTCTGTAATACTACTAAATCCCTAATCGGTTCCACCATTACTATGACCCTTCCTCTGGTTTAAAACCGATTAATTTCAGGAATTGAAGCTAGACAAGCTGCAGTGACAGGTACTGTGTTCTCAGTACTGTGTTCTCATTAATACTCTCTTCTTTTGAAAGAAAACGACCGTGAAACTGGTGTTTTCCTTTACTGGGCTTGGACACTCTTAAGAGAAGTGAGAAATGCAAGTTAGGAGAAGGATTATTGGTTGTACTCCTGTAATGTCTTCATTATCCTTTTAGTTTAGGTATCAAATAATGTTTTAAAACATTTTCAACTGCAGCTATTTTTTCAGATTTTTGAAGATGAACTGTGAGTTTTGAAAAAAATATGTTACTTTTTTTAATGTTAAAAGCAGGAATAAATGATTTAGCTTAGGGTTTGGGCGCTCTTTTTTTTTTTTTTTCCTTAAATATTGTCTAACCAAGAATTATGAGGGTGTCTGGAGAGTTAGAAAAATTAGTGCCACACGAATACTGGAAGATCTGATAAATTCTAAGAACTGCAATCTGACAAGTTACCGAAGTGGTATTTTGTTACTAGCGCCCAAGAGGGTTTTGGGCACACGCGCGTGACAATGCTTTTTGCAGTGTGATGCTTCTCAACTTCACACGGGGAATAATTTGAGCTTCGTTACTCGTTAAAAATTGTTCCTGACAAGAGAGAAAGAAAAGAGAAGAAAACTCAATGACACTGTAACTATAAGCCGTTATGAGAAGAATGGTACATCTTTGCCCAGTATTCTGCCTCAGAGATTTTCTAGCACCAAAAACTTCTGAGAAAGGTGGTCTAAAAATGGGCATTATCGTGGGCAACTTTGTATGGTGTGCATAAGAAAAAGTCTTTTATCCTGTAGCTGATTTATTGTCGCAAAGCATAGGAATTTTTTTTGTTTTCTGTTTCACTTAATCCTGTCAGATGTAGCAGGTGTTTTCATTATTCATACAAATTTATCCCCTTTTGCATGTATGTTGTTAAGCTCTTTGCTTAATAATGGCCTTGTAGGAGTTGAGATCCCAGCTAATTGTAGCTATAGCATTGCCCTCATCTGGAGCCACTGCACTGTGATATTGCTGTGTCCATAAGGTAATGAGTAAGAGTACCCGACCTTCCTCCTTCGTTCTCTTCGGCATTTTAACCTCATCTGGTGTTTATTTTGCTTATTTACTTGTTCCAGTTGCTTCAGTTTCCCCTGATACAATAGCATTTCCATGCCTCTAGTGACCCATCGCTGAGGGCATCTGCTTTTCGCTAGAGCAACTTTAGATGTGTGGTGAGAATTGAGTACCATAAGCACTTAAGAGAAGATGTTGAATATTGTTGAGAGGGCACTACGATATTTTAGATAGAAGTTGGTTTGGTTTTTTTTGAACAGGAAATAGTCTGCAGATACCAGTGGTGGAGGGGCTAAGTCCATGAGGACTTAGTCTGTTACGTTTATGTGGCTACATAAAATACTGTCCGCTTGTTGTGAGCTACGTTAGTAGAAACATCTGGATAACGAAGCTCTTCCTTTCTGCTGCAATGGTGGAAGATGTTGAGGCAGGCATGGCAGGGTAACTAATTTATAAGGGTCTTGCTGGGAGAGGGAGTTGGGGAGTCATCAGCATTTTCTCCCTGAAAAAAGGTGATTTGGGGACCTCCGAAAGAGGAGGCGAGGGTTGATGTCTTCATCATCAGTTGAAAGCAAAGCTTTCACTTTTTCTTTGGGTACTGGAGCTGTTCCTGCCTCCTGCCTGTGTGTACAAAACCGCAAGCAAGTGCTCCTCAGCCGTCAGAGAGCTTCAGCCGCTCGCTCTGAAGCACTTTTGCCTTCAATAGGTGTTCACGGACGCCGGTTCGCTCCCGTTCGTGCTTACCAGCAGAGGAGGCTGGGGCTGTGCCAAGCTGGACCCGGTACCCAAAAAGAAGAATACTTGACTGGAGTGAATGGGAAAGTTGAGAAGGGAAAATGGTTTGGGGGAGGGGGAGGAGGGGGAAATACTACATTACGCTGGGGGCTCCTGCCAAAGACCTTCAGTCTGCTCTGCCACGTGGGGAGTGCGCACCGCGTAGGGCTTGGACCTTACATACCCAGAAGAGTTGGAGGGGGATAAAGCTCCCCGTTACAGCGAGGCGTTGAACACGTTTTCCGCGTATACCTCTGTCATCCAGGAGGCCTTCTAGCAAGAAAAGGAAGACGTGCTGCAAATTTACAAAAGGATGGTGGCAAGGGAAAAGGGAGCTATAAGGGAAATTCCAGAAGGGCCCTCTGGATTTGCTGAGGCACACCTAGACTTGCCCTCCATTGGGATCTACCTGTAGCATGTACATCATTAACAGGCTTTATTATTTTTTTTTACATTAATTTTATTTTCCTTTGCAGGTCACCTTTTAAGCTGCTATTTCCTGTATAATTAAGCAGAATGAAGGCATTAGGTTCTAGTAAAGTTGGGCCTAATCCAGAAATCTTCTCTTATTCAGTCCTTTCTGAGTAAGAAACTCAAGTCTGGGCCCAGCATTTTACATGTTTTGCTGTTATTTCTAATTTATTTGTGGTCTGTGGATTTTTTTTTGGTTTGTTTTGTTTTTAACTTTATGGAAAACTCCTTTGCTTTTGTCTAATTTTATCTCTTTATATGTTACTGTCCAGCGTAGCGTTAGGTGAAACGATGTAAGTATACTGCAAATTGAAGTGCATAATTGCTACTGATCATGCAAGAACGATTGATTCCTACAGTTTATAATTAACAGTACATAATGTTCTGTGCATGGGTTGGATCTATCCCTTTTAACTTTTCCTTTCCGATTCTTTCCAACCCCTGGTCTTGCCGCATCCCAGCCTTTCTGAATACACTCGTTTCGCTGGAGTCTAGTCCGTTCTTCCTTTTGTTTTTCAGACCAGTAAAAATGGGAAGTACTGGATTCTGGTTTCCTCCAAGAAGAGTCAGCGGAACTGGTTAAGACCAAA
This sequence comes from Limosa lapponica baueri, assembly GCA_002844005.1. Lineage (NCBI taxonomy): Eukaryota > Metazoa > Chordata > Aves > Charadriiformes > Scolopacidae > Limosa > Limosa lapponica. The sequence goes on from KZ507345.1 coordinate 56,188, forward strand.
ATCTGAGGACTTTAGTGGGCAAACATCAGGTGTGCATTGAACAGAGGCTGCTTTAATCCTACTTTAAGTATATGCTTCTTTAAAAGTAGTATTATATATGAGCTTTTGTGTAATGTGTTTGTTATATTTGATACTGCATATAATCATTCATCCTGCAGTTGTGAAAGCACCAGTAAGAATGAGGATTTTAAGTGATAATGTGTTGAGACACAAACAGGCAATATTACTCATAAAATTCTTTCAGCTGGTCTTTGGAAAGTGTAATATTTGAGGATCAGTGGTTTTTTAAGTTTTATCTCCATTGCTCAGTCTATATATCCACAAGAAAAAAAGAGAAAGTGGTTATTTGCTATTCAGAGATCAATACCGAAGTTCTTAATTGCCTCATCTGTTGAGAAATGGTACTGAGATAGTAGTGAGTAGAAGTTTTGTAATAAAACACTGTTGTTCTCAAAGGTTGGATCCACACTATATTTGTTCTGATGATGCATTTTTAAGGACACTTAAAACACAGTTCAAAGTCAGCTTAATTAGTTTTGATCATAGAGGAATGAAACCAAAATTCTTCACCCATGTGAATGTTCTGGGTTACTCTGGTACAGCAACTAGGTTACCTGAAGTTTTGGAGAAGGTAACACTAGTAGTGTTATATTGGCCTGAATATAGGATGGCCTTCAGCCTGGTGTGGGATCTTTGCTTTTAGAAAAAGAGGGAGAAGTTGTCAGAATTGTTAATTTAGCAGTAAAGCCTGATATGCTGTTCTACAACAAACACTGCTTAAGGCCTCACATCAGACCCTGCCTATCACCCTCCTGCATGGGCTAATATCCTGCATCTCCCCAGCTTGATGCACATTCAGTTCCTCGCTGCCTGCCCCCAGCGTTACCAGCTCACCCCTGTCCTCGCATCCTTGGATATTCCCAGACCCTGTGTAGCGCTTCCTGCACCTCCTTGGCCCGCTGCCTGTTGTCCCTCCCTGCAGCCGCTCATCCTCCCTCCCTGTATCCTGCTGGCTGTGCCTGCTTCCCACGTTGCCAGCTGGCCACGGAGGGCCACTTGCTGCCTGTCCCTGGACCCAGCTTGGCCAAATTAACTACGCTTCCCTGCAGCAGACCGTGGAGGCAGTTCCCTTGCCCTTCACCGCTAACGCTGCCTGCCCCGTCTCAGGCTGGGTGGGGGTTTGGCAAGGAGGCAAAATGCGTAGTAGCCCTTTCTTACCCCCTTGAGCCTGTAGGTGCAGTAGCCACGCAGCCAGGACCACAGCTGCCGCGCTGTCGGCTCTGTGTGGCGGGTCTCATCTAGGTGCCTGTGGGGTATAGATAATACCCAGTGTATGTGTAGATCGGGTTGGATTATTTGCTTTCTCCCCTCCAAACTTCATTTGTCAGGAGAGGTTAAGCTAAAATGAGATTTCATTCTATGTTCAGGCCAATATGTGTAGAAGACCAGTGTGTTCACTTACAGGAAAGAGAAATTAATTTTATTGCCAGATCCTGATTAAGGTGTATATTGAAAAAAATCTTTCAATCCACAAATATATCACAACTTTGATGTGAATCAGACCCTCCTTTTGAATTACATTGGTGGCTTCATTGAAGTCTTTGGAACTGGTCTTCATTTACTTTTATTGCAGAAAAATTATTGCTTCCAAGTCTCCACAAACAGCTGTTTCATTTTTTTCACTTATAAACTAGCTAGTTGATTATGAGAAAGAAAATAAAATTAAGCTGATACTTTGAAGACCTGTGCGTGTTCCCACTCATGGAACTGATGTCTCCAGGCTTCGTCCCATGAGTGGGAACGAGTCCGAGACAAATCTGAAATCATAAGAGTCCTCAAGGAACCACCTTTTCTGTCACCAGGTATCTTTAAGGAGGTTAGTGGTTCCATATAAAATTTGGGGGATTAAAGGTGGTCTTACAAAACCTCTTGCTTAAAGAAAGTAGCATAGTTTAACCTGCCATTCAAGGACTTGAGGGTTGAAAGGCAGCAGATTTCCATCTTGGTGTGCCAGTACTTCTCTCCTCTTGTAAAGACAAGGGAAAGGTTATGGGGAGGAGGGAGGAAGAGGCATAGAAAAAAGATGTACTCTGTGTACACATTTCAGTCTGAAGATTAAAATATAAAACATAAAATGCAGACATTAAAGAGGTGCATCCCCTTTTCCCTGTCCCTGGCCCTCCACTCTCCTGTCCTGCCATTCATTGAGGAAAAACACAGGCTCTTCCCCCTCGCTTTCTCCCAGGGCTTTTGGAAGGACCATTGAGTTTTGTCCCCATCGCACCTGGGTGCTGCTCTCCAGCAGAGGGTGGTTGGCTCCCTCCATCTCTGCTGAGCCTGGGTGGGGGCGAGAGGACAGCTGAGGCCGGGCCCAGGCCGTCTCCAGGCCATCCCACCGCCCCTTCCCTGACTCCCGTTTTGTTGATTGGGGAGGCGGCCTGAGGTTGGAGCAGCTGCGGCCTGGTGCTCCCGCTGCCCGGCTCCACCTGTCCCCCAGCAGCTGCTGGCTTCCCCTGGCCCTGCTGCTGGGGGCCTGTGGGGGCGGCCGGCCGCCGAGCCCCCGGCCTCCATGCCGCCCGGCCGCCATGCTGCCGGGCCCAGCCGCCTCTCGCCCAGCTGCCCCAGCAGAGGCCATGGTGGATGGCGGCAGCTGCGAGCCTGGGCCGGGGAAGGGGGGAGAATCGCTGCTTTTGAGAGAAAAGCCAAATCTGGGGGCTTTCCGGCCCTGCCGAACACCAGTGTTGAGTGCCATCCTCCCGCCATCCTCCTCCTCCTCCTCCTCCTCCTCCTCCTCCTCGCCCCCGTTGCCACAGACCTCCCGCTCGGCCCTTCCCGCAAGGGGCAGCACTGGCTTTTGGTACCTGTAGTAGCAATTGTGCACTGATGGCGGGGGAAAAAAAAAAAAGCGAGCTGTCAGCTTCCCCCTTGACAAAGGGAGGGCTGTTGGGTGCCCCCCCCGGTTAATGGCAGGCGCCCAGTTGCTGCTACACGTTACCAGGTGATGAATTTAAAAGCTGTTCGCCCGCAAGCCGGGCACGAGCGTCACGCACCTCCTTCAGCCTCGGGTTTAGCGCAGGGTTTGCCAGACCAAGAGCCTCCTCCACCCCGAGCCAGCCTAAATGCCGACGCGTAACAGCCCCTCCGTCTCGGCAGGGTAGCGTGAGGAGGGGCGGGGGGTCTCCAGGGCTGGGCTGATAAAACCCTAATCTATCTAATCTATCCCTAATCCCCGGGATTTCTGTTGTTAATACGCCAGGTCTCGGTTAGCAGAGGGTGTAGTTCACAGGAGAATTTCACCTGGCGTTAGCAATCACTGGCAGGGAGTGCATTTTGCCAGAGCAGGTGACGGCCAGGAGGAGGTGCACCCCAGAACACGAGCTTTGCCCCCTCAGACCCTCCCCGTGGGGGTACTGCCCCTTTTCCCGCAGGCGTTCAAACATGTCCAGGCTTTCCAGATTTATTCACTTGGGGAACTGTGTGCGTGCGTGCCTGCGTGTGTGCGTGCGTGCGGGTGTGCGGGTGTCCGTGCAGTCACCCCAGGCCCGGCTTTAATTCCTTCGAGGCGCGAGGCGGTCAGGGTAGGTAGCCCCTTTGCCCCACGTCTCCCGCAATCTGACAGAAACCTTGCTGTTCTCCGTCGGGGCACGAGGGGAAGGTTGCGAGGTGTGGTTCCAAGGGCGTTAATGTGGATCTGTTCATCCTGAGCAATGCGTTTTTTAAAGAGTTGCAGCAAATAGTGTAAAGAAACCTGCAGGTATTACATTAGACCAGCTGAACCTAATTTTATTTTTAAGTTTTATTCAGAAGCATCACATAGCAAGTAAACTTCAAAATCTAAGTTTAGTTACAAACTAGTTGTTTCTTATTTTTTTTTTCCAGTCCCCTTTTGCTTTCTTTTACGACCACATGAAACTTGAGAAGCCATCTAAAGCTAAATCATTTAGTGGAGTTGGGCAATTCCCAAGTGTCCAACAAGAAGGCCTGGTTTAGGCTGCGATGGCCACTGTCATTCCTGGTGATTTGTCAGAAGTAAGAGATACCCAGAAAGTCCCTTCAGGGAAACGTAAGCGTGGTGAAACCAAACCAAGAAAAAACTTTCCTTGCCAACTGTGTGACAAGGCCTTTAACAGTGTTGAGAAATTAAAGGTTCACTCATACTCTCACACAGGAGAGAGGCCCTACAAGTGCACACAACAAGACTGCACCAAGGCCTTTGTTTCTAAGTACAAATTACTAAGGTATTAAACTCTATTTATCTTTCAGATTATATTATCTATTTTATGTTGGCCGTGTTAAGCCGTGTAAAAGTATATATTTGTGTACGCCTTCAGCTGATTGCAGAGAGGATGTGTTAATTAAAGTAGCCATTGGATTGTTTCTAGAATTCTAAATTACCTAAGTTTGCAAGCTAATGTCTTTGATTTTGTTTCTTAATTTGTTTTCTGCTTTTGTTTTCTGTTTGTTTGTTTGTTGTTTTGTTTTGTTTTTTTTAAATGAGCGTAGAATTTTCATTTGTATAAGGAATTGTCACAAGAAAAAGAGTATGGACTGAAAATTCTTTGGCTATGGACTTTTACACGAGTACTTTCATACTTGCCCTTATACCCCTGTTACAGTAGCTAAAACCCACCAAAACTAAAGTGTCGATTTAAGAGAAATGGCTCGCGTTTTGCTATATTTAAATTTGTCGAACTGTCTTTGTAGTGTCATGCTTTCAGTTAAAAGGTTCTGTTGCAAAGCAGCCCTTAGTGTAGTATTTAGCTGCCATTAAAAAATGAGCACGTGTGTTTTTTGATCAAAATAATTACTTACAGAATATATCTGTGTTTAAAGGCATATGGCTACTCATTCTCCTGAGAAAACCCACAAGTGTAATTATTGTGAGAAAATGTTTCACCGAAAAGATCACCTAAAGAATCACCTACATACACACAATCCCAACAAAGAGGCCTTTAAGTGTGAAGAATGTGGAAAGAACTACAATACCAAGCTTGGGTTCAAACGTCACCTGGCTTTGCATGCTGCAACAAGCGGTGACCTCACCTGTAAGGTATGTTTGCAGACTTTTGAAAGCACCGGAGTGCTGCTGGAGCACCTAAAAACTCATGCAGGCAAGTCATCGGGTGGAGTGAAGGAGAAAAAGCACCAGTGTGAACACTGTGATCGTCGGTTCTACACCCGAAAGGATGTCCGTAGACACATGGTAGTGCACACTGGAAGAAAGGACTTCCTCTGTCAGTACTGTGCACAGAGATTTGGGCGGAAGGACCACCTCACGCGCCACATGAAGAAAAGTCACAACCAAGAACTTTTGAAGGTCAAAACAGAGCCAATGGACCTTCTAGATCCCTTTACCTGCAATGTTTCTGTGCCTATTAAGGATGAGCTGCTTCCAGTGATGTCTTTACCTTCCAGTGAACTGACATCAAAGCCATTTACAAACACTTTGCAATTAAATCTCTACAACACTCAGATTCAGTCCATGCAGAGTTCTGCATCTGCACACCAAATGGTTGCCACATCGTTGCCATTGGGAATGCCTTGTCCAATAGATATGGAGTCTGTCCACCCTTCTCACCAGCTATCGTTGAAATATCCGCTCGGTACTACCTCATACGCAATTTCTATGCCTGAAAAAGAACAGCCATTGAAAGGGGAAATCGAAAGTTACTTAATGGAGTTGCAAAGTGGTATGCCTTCTTCATCCCAGGATTCTCAAGCATCTTCATCAAAACTAGGGCTGGATCCACAAGTAGGGACACTAGATGATGGGTCTGGGGAGGTTTCCCTTTCCAAGGGCTCCGTTCCTATTAGCGAACCTCTAAACACCCCATCGTTGGACTTTTCTCAGCTGTTCAACTTCATACCTGTAAACGGCCCTCCTTATAATCCTTCTGTTTCAGTGGGAAACCTCGGAATGAGTTACACGCAAGAGGAGGCACATTCTTCTATGACTCAGCTTCCACCACACACCCAGGATCCACAAGATCCTAGCAATAGTATAGGTCTTGGGTCTCTGCACTCGTTGTCAGCAGCGTTCACGAGCAGTCTAAGCACAACCACCACCCTACCGCGATTTCATCAAGCTTTCCAATAGGATGTACAAAGCTGGCTTGTTACTGTCTACTTGTAGAAATGCCTTAGGTGACCATTTTTAACTTAGTGCCTACTATAAGACATTATAAATTCTCTGCTTTTGTACAGTACCAATCTCATGAAGCCAGTAAGAAATTTAAATTAACTTTTTAAAAATGTTTTGAAAGTGTTTATTCT
>KZ507347.1:0-14115 GCA_002844005.1 Limosa lapponica baueri
TGCAGTGGCTCTTAGAAGAAGTTATGCACTGCCCTCGCCAGAATGGTCCAGAATAAATAACCACTTCACTGAAGAAAGAACATTTTATAGTTGAATGTTTGAGTGTACAATGCTAACATCTCGTTAATGTTTCCTGTTTGAGAGACAATATTTCATTGATACTGCTGATGACAGTGAGTTATAAATACAGGATGCTCAATAAATATTGCCAACTCAACACTAGGCTGGGGAGGCGGATTTTTTTGATGCGTTGAGAGCTTCATGACTATTAGTTTGAATGTCACATGTCCTAACAGCAGTGAGAAAGCAGACTGTGAGGGCATATGGATTGAGAGAATTTCAGAAGGCTTTGATGAAATGTTTTGTTCTCAGATTCTTCTCCAGTCTAGTAGTAATTATTTTGCGAGTGAAACAAGCACTTATGATTCAGTAGCATTTTATACTACTATATTTTATTATATGGCTTCATTGAAGGCAAGGCAGCTGAAAATCGAACTTTTGTTGAATTAAAGCAGAAACATCTGAAAGGTAATGTACATTTTGTTCCCTTAGAGCTTGTCTTCTTTTTTTTTCCCCAGCCATAACAAAGGTCTAATGAAAGATCCTCTTTCTTGATACAGAAATTGTTTCTTTTATACTCTTTCACTATTATGTCTGCAGCTATAGAACACTCACTTTGACATAAGAATTAAATTCTTGAAGAAAGCATAGTGGACATTCTTTTGCATGGTTAGAATACTTTAAGATACTAGTCAATGAAATGCTAATAAATGTTTAATGCAAAAACTTGAAAAGATGCATCTCAAATGATGGAAAGAGGTCCTTCAGCTGCAGTTTTTGAATTGGTTCCATTGATGTCAATGGTAGTACATTGATGTCAATGGTAGTACATTGATTTATGTCAGCTAAGGTTCTTTCTTATATTCAGCACTCAATCTCTAAAACATTAACTGCTGTTTTTCAGAGAAAAAAGGTACTAGTAGTTGAAAGCCAAAACCACACTATGAAACCATGAAGAAAGACAAGTGCTGTTTCTCTATAAGACTTTGGAATTCAGAATCAGAGCATTGCTGAGGTTGGAAGGCGCCTCTGGAGGTTGTCTAGTCCAACCGCCGTTCTTAGTGCAAGTGCAGTTTCATCTACAGCAGGTTGCTCAGGGCTGTTGCCAGTCAGGTTTTGAATATCTCTGAGGATGGAGGCTCTACAGCCTGTCTGGGCAACTCATTCAAGTGTTTGACCATTGTCACAGTAAAAAGTTGGTGATCCGTATGGGTCCCTCCCAACTCAATATATTCTATGATTCTTGATACCCTTTGTAAATCTTTGTCACCTGCTCTCAATCATCATCATCTCCTTCATAGTTTTGGAAAGGGTTACCAGGATTAGTTCCGTCACCTTCTCAGGGATTGAGGCTGACCGGCCCATGGTTACCTGTGTCTTCCTTCTTGAAGATGGGAATGCCATTTTCTTTTTCTAGTTTTCAGGAACCTTCTGCAATTGCCATGACCTTTCACAAGAATGTGATTTATTTTTTTTTTAAACATGTAAGAAAAAAATAAAGAAAAGACATTCACCTTCTACCTTTTAGAAAATGCTTCCTTATATCAGTTGTGTCTCCTCAAGTTATAGTAGCATATGCACTGTCTATCAAAGAGTACAGTAAGTACTATTAAAATTTGAATAATATGGCAACTACTTTAAAATGGTAGGACTGCACACATTGTCTGTGATAGTTGAAGAAGAGTTTAGAAAAATAGTTTTATAAAGAAAAATAATTGTATTTACCTGTTCTAAACTAGTACTTCTGTGGGTGGTTGAGTTTTATAATTGGTTTTTTATCTTTTTTAGCAGAACAAATATTCTTTGCAATTACTAACCAGTAGCTAAGTAAAATAATTGATTCAAATGGCTTTCTAATTGAAGATGATCATCTTTTCTTACCTTATTACTTACTATAGTCATACAAGATACTGTCTCATAATTTGGTGAGACAAAAATTTGGTATTTTTCCCTTAATATTCTTTTCATATCTTTTTAAGGAAGAAATGGAAAAAAAATAGGATCAGATGTCTGTGAATTCCCCTGGGCAGTTTACTTTAGACAGAAAGAAACTTTAAGTTTTGAAGTGGACAATATGGTATTTTTCAGTATTAGAGTCAGTTGAAGGAGAATTTCACCTGTGTGTTTGCTACCAGAACCTTCTTGATTGCATACCCAGTCAGTTTAGCAAATAACATTCACTGTGATTGAGTTTACTTAGTACTTTTAGAGGTGCGGGTGACTTAGGCAGACAGAGGGAACTAAAAACTTTGTAAGAGCCATCTCTAGGCAGTAATTGCATTGAATATCGTCGATATAGCAGGGGTTTTCATCCAGGGGCGAAGGGCCATGTTTGCTGTTCTGGCCAGAGCTCAGCTTGCACAGGTAGAACTGTAGCAGGAATTTTGTCAGGAGTCGTGTGTTCCCCTTACCTGGAAAGAACGTGGCTCCTCTCTGCTGCTCTGTTGAATTGTGCCTATCTGGAGTGGTAGCGGTATGGGTTAGTTCAGAGGATGGGAGGGTCACCTTGGGAAGTGTTGCTTTTGGTTTCCTTTCTGTGAGAGGATGCCAGTTGCACAGATTTCCCTTCATTTCTGCTTGCTGATTCAGGGAAGCACAACACCAGGGATGGATTTTTTTTTTTCCTTGCCCAGTCTTCTTCCAGACTACCAGGGATTTAAACAAATTAAAGAAGCCCTCCAAAAACAACCCCATCTCAAGGATAAATAAATAAAAACCCTAACCAAAACCCATACAAAACAGCCCCCACATTTTCTGTTCCTGTATTTTAAATGTTAGAATGAAAGACCGATGAGGAGAGAGAACAGATTTTGAACAATTGGGTGAATGAGTTCCATATTACATTCGTGAATTTTACATCATTTAGTGAAATGCTGTGATAAACCCACATTATTAAATATTATGCTACATAAATGCAATGAAAAACTGTTCATGTGATTAGCATTTACTTATTGCATACTGAGTACTACTTTATTTTATTGAAAAATCTCTTCTATTAGAGAACAATTTTCATTTCGCAAGAATACATCCATCAGAAAAAAAAATGCTATAAAGCTTAGATATGACTAAATGGCTTGAAATTGTGAAGCTCGTTATGTACAGAGGAAAGGATGGTGGGAGATAAAAGACAGGAAAGGGCAAAGGGATTTGTGTACACAAAGACCTAAAGTCCTTCTAGAATGCTGGTCAGAATGTGAAATGCTTACAAGTCGGCGCACATGCATTTCTCCTCCTAGCCCTTTAAAATTTGATGAATTAAGTAGGTTTGTTGAAATGATTGCATGAATAAAATGCTTCCTTTATTTTTCTCAATTAATTCTGTGGAGGTGTGGTTATTAAAATAGTTTATCTGAGATTCTTTAATGTTTTTAGGTGCATCATCAGACTGTTAATGCTGTGTTACATCAGAGTTAATGCCATACTGAAAGCAGGGCATTAAAGTTTGGAAGGTTTGAGGGGGAGGAGGGAACAGTAACTAAGTGCCATTTTTGAAATTGATGAATGAATGTGCCAGTCAGCTCCTGACGATTTCATATCAGGGGAGCCCTGTCTGGTTCAGCAAAAATACACACATCAGCTTCTTGGGATGTACTTAGAGAGTTAACAGACTGAATCTTCTAGAAATTCTAGCCTCAAACAGAAGGTAAGGAAAATACTGGAATCAAATGCAAATGTAATTACAATTGTGGGGGCTTTTTCTGAGTAGATGAAGAATGACCTGTTGCATGAATTCTGCGTCTGCTAAGACAATGCAGCAAATAGTCAGGGTAGTAAATTATCATACTATATATAATATAGTATGATAGCTATAGGCTACCTGAACCTTTGTCTTCAGGTACACGAGTGGTTAGATATTGCCAGAGACTGAGTACGATTCCTTGTCTCTTCTTCTCCTGTCTCCCATACTACCAGGGCTTAGAAAATACCACAATATTTGGGGGAGGAGCAGATGCATCACAGAAGTTGCTGTGCTTGCAACTGCTGACAGTGGCACCAGTGGCATCTTTGGGCTGGCTCTGCTTTGTTTCATGCTTCTCACTGGCCAGGTGGTTCTGTTCGGCCCAGGTACATGAGTAGGCTGTGTGCCTTTTGTTACTGGAACCAGGGGCATAATCAGCTCTAGGAAAATTCACTAGCTCAAACAATGCCCTACGTTTATAGGTATATATATTTATCTTTTTCTATCAGTAAAAGTAGACCAGGATGGAGAATCCATAACTATGCAAAACCAAATTAAGCCAAAGTAGATTAAGAAGAATCATAAAATGGGGATACTCTATTTTTAATGGGAATTGCTCTTTATCATACTTCAGTTTTCTGAAAGCAGTGGTGGAACAGCTACCAGGCTGAATGGTGCTCATTTTAATCCTGGAAAATGACAGCTCCAGTACAGTGGTCCTAGCTGTACACTGGGGGGGCCATTCGTTATTAGGTTATTGGAGTAATCTCCTGTAGGAAGCAATTTGGAATGACTGCAATCTGTCTGTTTCAATTTTTAAATAACATTATTTTGTGTAAGCTGCATGAAATCATTGCATGCATGGTAAGCTGCTTAATGAAAAATCCTTATAAAAAAATGGATGCAGTGAATTTGCAGTAGGCATGCAAAAATTTTTACATTTTCCACTCATTTAAACTTATTTGATAAAAATAATTTTCTTACCAACTGAGAGACCATAGAGGACAAGTTGCAGTGACACTGATGACTTCTAAACTCTTAAAACCAGGTTAAATTATGAAAATATTGTTCCTACCTATTTGGGGTCCTCATGGCCCTTGTGGCCCAGTCCCATCTTACAGAGGTTCCTTTGTCATGTCTGTGCAATCAAGGGACAGGCTGGAGATCAGCTTTACCATGTAATTAGCTTTATGTTTTCATGTCAACTCCATTGTGACATTACTGAATTGTCTTACAACTGTGAGTATATTTACCTATGGAGGAATGAAAATGCTTTTTTTCCCTTTTAATAAGTGAGGAAATGAGTCAGAATATAAGTGATATATCTGCCATTGGGCAAGACCTCTGCATTAGTATAAGAACCTGAGCCATTTTTTTTTTTACACCCCAGACTCGTATCTTTTATCAAGGGGTAACACACCCCTTGAATTAACTCACTTTCCTAAGCAGCAAAAATGTGCTACTTGCCTTAATACACCCTGTTCTCCCTCCCACCCTGCTAAGGAACAAATACACAAGAAATGCCAGGTAGACTGTATTGCTCTTCTGTCCTATGTCCCTATAGGAAAAAAATGTCCAACCAGGAAAACGATCTGGTGTGCATGCACAAACAGCATGGCTGTACTGTTTCTGTTTCCGACCTTGTCTCAGAGACACATTGCAGCAATGATCAGGCTGTAGAGAACCGAGACTTCAGAAATACTACTTCGCTCTTTATGAGGACTGCTTTTATTGCATAGCTGCTTCTGGAAAAGCGTGATGTATACATAGTATTAGTGGTACAAAAGTTAATACAGAGAACTGTTGTTAGAGATTTCAAAGGGCTTAAAAAAAAAAAAAGGGCGAGGGAGGAAGAAGGTAATCAAAGATCAGTTCCCAGAACTATTAGAGTTGGCTCTGACCACAGAGGTCACCGCACTATCAGTTTTCTTTCTTCATCATCTCTCAATCAAGTCTGCATTCACCTTTACAAGAGGAGTGAGTTGTGTAAACCATGTTGTAAGACAAGTTTGAAATCTGGAAGCCTTTTAATTTAATGACAGCCTTTTTTTCCCCTTTAGGTGACAAGGTTAAAGGGCAGTCTCAAAACTCCAATAATTTTACTTTCCTTTACTTTCCTTCCTGTTAACTGAAAGGCCATTATTTGGGAATCAAGTGGTTGAACCACATAACAAAGCTTATTAATAACCTCTTTGTGAACAGGACTGTATAATAAAATATTAGTTAAAACACTTTTGCTAGGTATCAGAAATTCATTTGATATTAATTGTGATTCCAAGGTCATAGTAAAATCTTTTGTTTGTGTATAATTAGTATTTCTGTCTACCGCTAGGGACAAGAAAAAAGACACAGAAAAGCAAGACTTCTACAGCTTGATTTGTATTCATTACTACCAGCTCCAGCCCTGTCTGTCTTTGACTTTAGTGGAGTTGCTCTTGATTAATAACAGTGTATATTATATACTGCAAAGCACCTGCGAACAAATTTGTGGCCATTCTAATCCAGCACTTTGCAAACATCTGGACTAAAGCCTCAGGCTTGCAAACTCTTAAGTAGAAGCATAACTTTTCCTGTGAATCACCATATTGATATTTGTGAGCCAATTTAGACGAAACATTACAGCCCTGTCACCACACTCAAGATCATAATACAAGTGCTGTTGGAAAGAACCTTCTTGTTATGCCAGAAGTCTCCAGATATTTCCCCAATGAGCATCACTTCTTGAATATTCTTGGGGGAGGTGCGGTGCTATGATCTAAGTTAGTCTCACTCTGTGCAGGTACAGGGACAGTCTTGGACTTCCCAGTTACATGTATCTGTGTGAGTTTTTTCAGGATGGTGATATTTTTTGAGTGCCTTTACATCCAGCTTTTTGCTTGGATTAAGTTTGCACTTTCAAAGTGAGTTACCCCATTGCCCCCACTTACTATACTTGAGTTTGCATTCTGGCTTGGTTGTAAAGCGCATGAAATGAATTCCTTTCAGAGGAAGCTTGCTTGAAAGTCTGTGGAATCCAGGAGTACCCCACATGTGCTTTAGCCCATGAGGGAAGTTCAGTCCATGGGGCCAATCTAGAGCAGGTCTGAAGTAAAAGCCCAGAGATACAGTCAGATCTTCAGCGCTCTTCTACCTACAGATCAACAGGCTGGGCTGCAGCACTTCCTAATATACATATAGCTTTCAGTTGTTTTCTGCAGAAGGGTAATAAGCTAGTAAGAATGGGAGATTTACATTTTTTTTACTTTAGAGGAGCATGGTAGGAGACGATGAGAGGTTGAGGCTTAGCTTGAAAGCTCTTACACCAGTGGAATTATAATCTTTTAGACTGAATTTCCTGAGCTGATTTTGTGTTATAACTCAGGACCTTAGCAATGTGCAAAGGATTGCACCTTAATTTTGAGTAATGATTACATGAATGGGCCTTACAAAGAACTTGCATGAGGAGGGATTCTTACAATCAAAATCTTATTTGTTGATTAATTTGTGTTCTCAGTTTGAGATTCTTGGGATTCTTAGGGAGTGACCTGATCCAAACTCCCCAGAGTGTTGCTTTGAATATAGTACTATTGACTTCAGCTGGCTTTGGCTCAGGGCTCTTGTCAGGATTAACATCAGTGTCTTGTTTATAAAGCAAGCAAACAAAATAAGAAATAGAGATTTCTAGAAAGGTAAGATTTTTTAAATATCTTTTTGGCAACTCCTGGGTTCTAGGGATTTAATTGAGTGGCCTCCCTTTATTTTTCTTCCTTGCTCTCTTTTTGATTTGTTTTGTGAACATGAGAACATTTTATTCATTCTGTGCCTTTGTAGCAATTGTGAAAACCCTGGGCCATGTGATGATGGCCCATTTGGTGTTTTCTTGCCACATGAACATGTCTTCTGCAGCTCACCAGTTCTTTTATTAACAGTGCACTTGATCTCAGCTTGTGTCTCTTCAAGAGATCTGCCCATACCCAACATTTAAAATTTACATTTAAAGTAAAACTTTCATATAAGCCACTGTACTACATCTGATTATAATATATATTCTGGAGAGGGACATGCATAGCAAATATTGTCCAGGGAATTAATTGAAACAGCTGACTGCTCTGTGTTTATCATTGTCATCTAATATTTGCAAGTAGTGTTGGATTAAAAACAATACAGCAAACAAACTCCTTTGCTTCATCACCTCAAAAAGCCTCACAAACCCGAATTACATTTTTTATTTGGTGCAAGACCATTATCAGTCAAAATGGATCCATTTATCCTGGAAAAACAATATTTTGATCCCTGTTTGATGAAAAATGTATTAAGGATTTTGAAAAGCAGAGCCTTTTTTTCTTCTATGGATAAATGTTTGTCAGTGCCATATCTACAGCAGAACAGAACACAGTGAATAATATGCCGTTGCAATTGTAAAAATGCTTAATATATGATATTGGTTCTTACAAATTTTATTGTAGTATGTTCATTATGCCAATGAAACTATTATAGAATAGAGTGTATAAACCAGATGCTAATACTGAATTCAGCAGCAACTGCTAAATTAAAATATAATCCATAACTCCTAAAATAAGTAATGGATTAATTGTGTTTTTTTTTTCTCTGGAAGACTCACTAGTTTGGCACTGAAGACTCTAGACAAAATGTGCAGACAGGTGTGCACTTGCTTCATTGAAATTTAAATTAGTTATGAATTCTCAGGAATGAAATCAGCTCTTTCCATCAGGAGTGTCTTGCAGAATTTCATAGAGAAATGCAGTTGCAATTGCCTGTGGTTATGTGAGTGTTTGTTTTGTGTTGTGAAAGAACTGAAATCAAATCTTAATGCAGTCAGAAGGTTTGCTATAATGTATATTTAATTGAGATCGTGGAGGCCAATTATCTTTTTCTGTATTTGGAGGCATATTTTATGGTTAATTTGTTTCTAAGCATACAGAAATTCCAAGTGTTGCCTTTCCAATCCCCATGTAAAATCTCTTGGTGAGATGGTGCACAGGGAGCTCCTTCAAGGCCCTGAAGAAATCAGTCTGCCTTGTCGGCCGATAGAGTTTTTGAGTGGCCAGTATTTCATGTTCAGGGCTGTTGAAGCCTAGGAGCACAGGCTAGGAGCACAGTTTCTTCCCAGCCTCTCTGTCAAGGATGTCTGATTCTTGGCAGCCATTCGGCCACATGCTGTTATTTTTCATTTCAAAGAGCTTTTCCAACCATCCTGTCTTGCTCTGTTTCACACAATTCTGTAACCTGTGCTTGAGATGAAGGATTTTGGCTATAGTTCTTAGAATTTACTTCTAAGAGAGTAAGAGACAAACTGTCATTAGCTTTAAAGGCTTGTGTTCTCCTAAGAAACATTTTTAAAAACTTTAATTCTGCTTAGTTTCTGGATGCTAATCTGTTCTCCAGTAGAAAAGGTAGATGCAAATGGGAGACTTGAGGCTGTGACTACTTTTCAATAATAATACTGCTGCTTAGAATTGTGCAAGTTATTTCACCTACCACGTTACACAGAATGGCAGTAGAGAATAGCAGTAGAGTGCATTTTAAATGGATTAAGAATTGGCTGATAGACAGATCTTAAAATGTAGTTGTCAGTGAGAAGTTATAATGTCATGAGGATGGTTGGAATGAGATTCCTCATGGGTGAGCTGTGGGTCCCATGCTACCTGGTGTGCTCATTAGTGAACTCAAAGTAAATCACTGCTGCTCAAATTTGCTGTAAATGATACTCATCACGTGAGTAAAAATAATCTGTACATCTGTCTATGTCATATATAGCAACAATATGGACCTTTGTGCACTCAAGATGATTTAATATTTCTTTTACGGCAGCAAAATAAATAATAAAAGAACCCCAACAACCAAAACCCAATACCTGTACTACTGGGAATGAAATGATTGTAATACAGTCATACCACTATTTTGATACAATTGTATTTTGGAAAGTGGTGACCCTGAGAAAGGTTTAGCTGTCGTGATAAGCAATAACATGTGTGTTCCCAGTGTGATGATCTGGCAGAAACAGTCTCAGGGAAGCTCCTGCAACTGTTTAAAGCAGGAGTAGAAACAAAAAGACGACTTTTACCTCAGGACGTGGAGTTGGCAGGATCAGTACAGGAGTACTCTTTCCAGTTGAAAGATCCCCAGTTTTGAAAGCTTACTGCAAAATTTTAGATGATGAAAGGAGAAGCCACACATAGATTTTAAAAACTTGAGAAAATGCCTTTGGGTGGTTACAGATGTAGAGGAAGCTGTGTTTGCGTTGGACAAGCTTTGGTTAAAAAACTTAATTGTTTGCTTCAGTCTCTCCTCCAAGGAATCTCACATTCCCTGATAAAAGTCTGAACTTCTAAGCTACAGAACTGTGCCCCTATTAGTCCCACTCACTTACCTAAAGAATCATCATTTATTTTATATAATTTCAATAAAGAAGGAAGAATGTTCTTCCTAAACAAAAATAATCTAAGCCCTGCTATATTGGCAGCATTTTGAGGGGAGATAGGTGATGGAACACAATACCTTTTAGGAGAAGATGGATAAAGAATGGCTGAATTTACCTGTTACTAGATAAAAAGTGTTTCTATTAAACTGACTACGAACAGAAGCTCCTGCTACTCAATTTGGAAGGATCCCAGCCCAGTTTCTGTCTGTTTTCAACTCCCTGAATTAAGACCCACAGACCTCAGCTGTGGGACAGCTAATTTACTGATCTACTAATCTAATTTATTAATTTATTTGAAAGACTGAAAGCTCAGTGTTTCATTCATCAAGGCCCAAAAGAAGTTGATTATACTCTCCTTATTATTCGTCCATATCCGCTACCAAGGGAAGCATTTTTTATTGCTTTATTGTGTCACATTTTGACAACTAAATAATTCTGAACAATATTCTCCCAGAGAATTAGGAAAGAAAGTGTCTCAGAATGATTGGCACCTCTCTACTAATTGCAGAGCATGTTAAAATGATAGATGACTTTTCCACAAACTACAGAAAGTGGAAGGTTCAGTCAGAGAATGTGGCCAATAGCTCAATGTGATGAAAGGCCAGGGTCTTGTATGTGCTGAACAGCTTAACTAGCTGTAAAGCAGGATAGCCTAACCTGTGTGATCCACCCTGGACTTCGTATTCTTGAAAAAAAAAAAAAAGCTTTGTAACTCACGTACTGATTGTTTCTTCAAATTCACTAAAGAAATCATAGGTTAATGCAGGATGTGTAAGTGCCAAGAAGAGTCCAGATGAAGGAAAACAAGGAGAAACTTGTAACCAGAGTTCATATTCAGGTTCTTTACATCTGTGAACTTCTTTTTTAAGACGAGGAACAAATGAATTGTTTTTACTTCTTGTGAAGGTGGCCACTCTTAGCAGTGCTCATGGAAAATTGCAACTTTTTTTTTTTTGTTACAGAAAGACCTGGGTTGTTGAGTAGCTGTCAGACTTGCTTTTATCCTGTTACATGTTCTCAGGGAGTTGAAGGTGCGGTTTGACATTTAGGGGGAAAAACCTGAAACTTCACTCTCAAATGTTTCTCTCTCTTTCATGTTTCCAGAATGAATTTTTTCTTTTCTTTTTTTTTTTTCTTAAATCATAACAGCCGTCTAGAGTGTATGTAGGCCCAGTCTCTGTATATTTGTGTGCTAAAGTATTGCAGTGATAGTAAGCAACCAGTCTAAAGGTGGCTCTGGACACCAGTCAAACCACATAAAAAAGTGGTCACTTGTCAATGAACACTTTGGAACCCTCATGGCTGCTTGGCTGAAAGATCATGTCATTGCTCCTAATGCTGCTGGGGGAGGGCACATTTTCATCTTGCATGTTGGCAAACGTTTTTCCTCATGGGTCTTTTGTTTTTGACAATTAACCTTGAGATCTACTGCACTGTCTGAGAGCTGGAAACCCAACATGGATTAGTTATACTCTCTTGAAGACTACAGTGTTTCGAAATTAAAAACCCAAACACTTCCATCTGCAGTAGATTCTGGTATTGTACTGGCATGTGAAAATCTTTCTTTAGAGTGACCTTAGTGCTTGACTTTAAAGATGAGAGTGGACATATTAGCAGAGATCACGAACTCGCACAGTTGGTATAATAAGTTATTTAAAATTGGAATTCAGTTCTACTATCAGTCTCAATGTATAGAGACCAGGTTGAAATCTGATTATTGGAAACTTCCTGGTTGCAAACTTCTTCCTCTGTGGTGTTGCACACTGAAGAGACAGACTGCATAGCCTTACCTGTTGGAAGGAAATAACATAACAATTGTAAAAGACAAGTATTACCTATAAGTATGACTAAGCTGAAACATAAATATGAGAATTTAACACCACTGCTTAGAAGATGTTTGGCTCTAAAGAGTCAA
This sequence comes from Limosa lapponica baueri, assembly GCA_002844005.1. NCBI lineage: Eukaryota > Metazoa > Chordata > Aves > Charadriiformes > Scolopacidae > Limosa > Limosa lapponica. The sequence continues at coordinate 12,076 of KZ507347.1, forward strand.
ATTCATTTTTTGGTGAATTAGGCAGCAAACAAAAGTGCTGCTTAAACTATACTTAAAAGATGCATATAAATTCTGTGTAGCGTTTCTGCCAGCACCTAGCACATAGGTAAACATCACCTGTATTTCAAAGGAAAGTACTGGTAATTTTCCACCAGCTTCTTTTTTTTTAAAGTGCGTCTCATAGTTTTTATTGATTGATTAAATCCACTTAAATGGCAAGATTTATTCTGGAATGGTTACTGTTTGTATCTTTAAAATAAAAGCCTATAAATAAAAGGCATACCCAGAGCTAATGTAAATTTGCATAGTGCCAATTAAGTTAATGATAGCATTATAGTGAATTATATCACTGATCTAATTCTATAATTTATTTTTGTATTTGTACCTTTATTTTTAAGTTGGCAGAGGGAGGGTTGTTTTTTTAACTACGATTGGAAAAGTTTTTAAATGTCAGTGGAACTAATAGCATCAGATCATCATCTTAGACTACCAGAGACGTGATATGATATGATAAGATCTAGAGCTCTGAACATTCCAGTTACAGAAATGTTTGGAGGCAAAAATGTTTACACGTACTTTTTTAAAAATCCAAAGTCAAATCAATAACTATATTTAGCTTCAACTTGAACCAGTCTTTGTTGATTAACTGTAATTGCCATAATACTAAAACCAATTCCAAATGCTGAAAAGTCTGTTTTGTTCTTGTGTTGGTTGCTGTTACAAGTCTGTCTCAATGGCTTTTGTCAGAATCGAAGAATATCCCCACTAGTGGTGATAAAGTAGATTTCACTGCCGGTGAGAGACTAAGTGATTAATATTTAGTAGCAAAGTGTGCTCCAATAATCCATGCCTTTTCCCTTTTTGAGCTTGGAATACATCATTTGGGGGAAACTGAAACAGAATGAGGCATAAAATCGTAGGAGATACACATATTGGGAAGAATGGAATTTGCTGTAGTTTTTTGAGCCTCTGGAGCTTGTACAGTAATTTTTTCATTATTCATGATAATTCTGCAAATGAAGCTGACATCAATAAAATATGTGGTTAATAGACTGTTCTTTAGGAAGATTACCAATATGAATAAATAGACAATACCTAGGTTTTATTCCCATCTGTGCATACGTATTAAATATTATTGAAAATAACTTTTTCTTATCTCTGCTTTGGTTGCATCTCAAATAATAAAACAGCCCTCAGCTTTAGCTCCTGCATCAAGTTTTCCTGTTTCTGCATGCACACTTGATCACTGCAATACTAATACTATGCTTGATACTGAGCTTTGTGTAATTGATCTCAGCCCACTTATTCCTATTGATCAGAGTGAACAGGATTTCAATTGTGTTCAGAGTAGTTGTATTCCCTCCCAATTTGGGATATCATGCACATCTGAGTGACATAATAGCTGCATTATGCAGGCACTCTGTAGTTCTGCAGCCATTCTCATGGATGGATCATAATGCTTTTGCATCTTAGTTTGTGACATAAAACTAGTAGGGAGAAACATAACAAAAGTAGTCATTATGAGCAACTGCTGTGCTCTTCTGGAAACAAACAGCAAGAAACACCACGGTTCCTTACTCTTCCATGTTACAGCACCGGTATAAATCACTGCAGTGATTGGGATAATCGCTGGTATGCATGATGGCCCAAACCTACTCCCATTATAAGACCCTGAGATTGCAAGTCTCCCACCAGTTTTTGGAAGATAAAAATGATTCTGCAGATAACTCAGAAAAGATATTCTTCCCTGCTTGTTCTGGCAGCTGAACCTGCGTGTGATAATTATACTTCAGAATCCATGTGTAAAACTATGTTACCTTTTTAATGGTCTAAAATGGTCTGTTTTAATAGCTATAAGCTTGTAACTGATTTTTTACAGCTCTATCACAGCTAGCATGCTGTAGGATACAACACTACTATATTATCTTATGTAGGAAAATCTTTTTCAGGGTAAAAGTAAAAACCTGCTAAATAGTAATCTTTGTAAAATAATTGCCTTCCCCATAACAAGTCAGAAAGCAGCATATATAAAGACATTTT
>KZ507347.1:17569-32510 GCA_002844005.1 Limosa lapponica baueri
TATAGACGTGGCACTTCAGGGCATGCTCTAGTGCCCGAGATTGTTGGGTTTTGTCTGTCTGTGGGTGGGTGTGGGGGGTGTGTGTGTTGGTTTTGTGGGGGGGTTTTTTGTGTGTGTGGTTGGACTCGATGATCTTAAAGGTCCCTTCCAACCATAAATATTCTGTGATTCTGTGATTTATGGTGCCTATAGAAATATACTGGCTTTTATCTGAAAGCTAATATTAGACTTCATCATAGCTTTTTGTTTAGTGCATCTTCAGAAAAGCATGTATGTTGAATTTTTGCATACACTGTATGTATGTTGTTGCCATCTCTATGAGTTAATTTTCTTCTTGAATAAAATTGAGAAAATTTGGGTGACAAGTACGACGGCTCCAGCACCTGTATGGCTGAGCCTCTCTGGAAGTCCTTTCTGCCTCTACTTTCACAGGATGATTAATTCAAGCCGTACTAGCAGTTCTCAGTTCTTTTTCAAGAGATGTATGCAAAACACACATTGATATTAAAACACAATTTGACTGTTGGTGCTGAAGTGGCTGTGTTTTGTCCTTTCTGATGTTACTACGTGGGTTGCTCATTTTCAGCTGAAAAACTGACTGCAGTGAATGAATGTTTTACTATAGCAACTGAACAAAGGACAGACAGAGGGATGTGTGTGTATGTAAAATGCTGATTGTGGATCAGTTCAAAGATCAAGATCTTCCTCAAATGGCAAACTTTATTTGAGGTGAATTGGACTCTTCGTTATTTTGAACAAATGTAAAGGTTTGATTCACAAAGGGTTTTAGGAACAATTCATGCAGCAGGAAAGGAGACAGTTCCTTTATATCTTGTAGTGTTTGGGATATTTGTTAGAGATCCAGTAAACATCTTTTAAATCTTTCCAGATCAGTAAGTCTGAAAAGTTAGGACCAACCCACTCAAAGATTAAGAGAGGGACAGATTATCTGTAAGGTCAGTTGTATTCTACTTCCTACAATAAAGCTGCTGCAGTTGACAGTGAGGTTATTTGAACCTGAATTTCATGCTTATTGGGTGACTGTTCTACCTGTTATGTTAAAACATTTCCAGCCAAAGCAAACAGCTTGAACCCTTTATTTTCAAAAAGCTAATTTAAGTGATTTTTTTTTTCCTCTTTCCTGTCTGCAAAATACTTACTCTCCTAATGATCAAACTCTGAATACAGTTCACCCAGTTCCAAGGCACCTCTATGGCTTCTGCCACGGAGATAACTTTTCTTCTCTTTTGAACTGCAAAGTAATCCTTTGGGAAAATTTATGAAGTCTTCTAACTCTGTAAATTTATGATATGACACATTTTTTTTTCTTTTTGATTTTTTTTTCTTTCTACCTTGTTGTCGGTTACCATTGTACTACTTGCGTAGCTTTTATATACTTCTGTCTTCAACTTCTCAGTCAATACTGATAGAAATTCAAGGTGCAGGAATCTTCAGTCATCACTACCTGTCTAGGGAAAAGACAGGTATCTCCTCTATCTCTATAAAAATATCAATAAAAATAGGGCATCATTAAAATAAAAACAGGAGTTTAAAGTACATTATAATGGCACTGTTACTGTTATACTCAGTGCTAACATCGCTGTTTTTCAGACCTGGGGAAGAAACGATAACGATATATCTGCTATATATGTCATAAAAGATATTCCTTCCTATTAAAAGAAATATTACAGGCTAGCATGTAAATGATATGGAAATTACAGTATACAATCTGCAGAGAGTAAAACTCAATTCTGTGTATCACCAGAAGTTTTCAGATAATGTTCTCAGCATTTCAAAATGCCAAAGCTGAATTACAAGCTGTAAGCACTTATTTTGGCTCTCTTGGACTACCACTGTTACCTGCAGGGGTTGTTGACACAGGTACTTAGTTAAGCTGGATGTAGTATTTTGTTTCAAAGCAAGCTTAATCTCAGTGCCCTGTGTCTTTTACTTAAATAATTGTAGCCTGTGCTGCTACTTTACATCAATACTGGGGTAATCTGTTCTGAGAAATACTATGCGCAGTTAAGAACTAAACACCAAGTGATAAAGACATGTATTAAACCTCTCCAAATGGCATTATTTAATGGGAAGTTTGCCTGGTGATATCATCCACCATATTAAGTTGATTAGTACGTATCTTTAAAAGACAGAAATACAATGGAGCTATTACATGTAGCAGTATATAAAGTGCTGCACATAGAAAATAATGAGATTCAAGTCATTGGAAGATCACAAAAAGCCAGTGATGAAAGTCACACAATGGATGTGTTATTGCTTCTGCAGGAAATGCACATTTTCGTTTCCTAGCCATAGCAGCACGGAAGTCACCATACTTCCCTTCCAGTCGTTTGCCACCATAATTCTATCAAAGAAACTGTTACACGATTCAAAAGAGAGCATTGCTCTCCCACCATTTATTTATACTCCACGTACAAATGCTGTCCTTGTGCAGCCACCCACTATAATGTGTTTATGACTAAGTCCTTGATTTTGCACGCAGACTCCAACACCTTCATCTTTGCTGAAGGTTTGCTGGGATCTGTTCCAGGATCACTCCTGATGAATGTCTAGGGGAGCCACTCAGGTTATCGTTTGCATTTATTGAAAAGTACCGGTATGAGAAAGGAAAGGTTTGTCAGCTCTTTTTGTCTCCTTTAGATATGAAGAGACTGTGAAATGTTTGCCTGTAAGTAAGTATTTGGTTTTGAAATCGAGCTAACTGACTTTTTACTTTAGTGCCTTCTATTTCCTGTTTCTGAATTTCCTGTAACACTCAAACATTACCTGCAGGGATTGTCCATGACCAGCAATAACTCTTAGTGTTGACTGGATGTAAAATTTAACTGTTTAAGTGTTTGAATTTGCATGTATCTCTGTGTTACAAGAATCACCAGTTGGTGAGCTGAAAGAGTCTCTTATGTCTTCTGTAATGAGAGAAAAATTCTTTCTCATGTTAGTTGTTTCCCTGAGGGGAAAAGGTTTATTTAAGGAGTTCACTGGTGACCTTAACCAAATATATGCAAGAATTTTGCCATGTTGTGTATTGAGCTAGTAAACACGAAACTTTTATTTTTTAATCTGGATTGTAAATGTCCATTCTGGTTCTATCGCAGGCAATGCTAGTTATCTTCTGCAGCATAGTCCCCAAATCTTTTACAGGCTGATTATAAGTTAGAGAGTTCATCTATTGCTTCTGTAGAAGATACTTCCCACCAAGATTAAGTACATTTGGAAATGCATTTCATGCAATGAATCTCCTTCAGTGTAGGGGCATCTCATTCTTTTCTTCTTCTGTTTTATGGTTGTATAACATGATACAACAACTGATTCTGTGCTTGTGATATGGAATTTCTGACAACTGGGTGTTCTTTTTCTGTTTTGCACGTGATTGTAATTTGTTTCCTTCTATCTATAAACTTTACAGAGAAAAACTTACACAAATTCTTCCTTTATTACTATATCTAATTTATATCTGATTAAAATTTTTCCTTATCAGTTCCTGGTTGTCATTAATAAGTTCATATGTTCTTCTCTAAACAAAATTGAATCTATGCATACCTTCATAGAGTTAATGAGGCACTGGGGTATAGAAACAGGCCCACCTTTTATTACTGTTAAATACATTCCTCTAAGGTACTCTCTGCTTCGCATATATGTGTCTTCTTACTTACTCATGCCTTTTTAGAAGAATTTCTGCCTTTTTCATACTATTGTTTTATTAATATCATGATGTGTAAGGGGTCAGGCTAGGTGACTTTGACGGTCTCTTTGGCGTCAGTGTCTCTGATCCCTGACTGTATGACTGGCTCTGGAATTGTTTTCAGGTAACTGACTCAATAAAGTGTTGCTTTTCTAGTTTTCATTTTAGCTGGAAAAAGTTGGATGTAAATGGAATGAAACCTGGTGAAAAAATAACAAAAAAATGACAAAAAGAAGTGTTCCAGGAGTTAAACTAATAGTAAATGCTTTAACTTTCTGCTTGGTGAAACCTAGAGCTATGGGAAAGACCATCTCATACAGAAAAAATGTCTGCAGAAGAAAAACTAAAAAAATGTTTTCTTATGCATTCTTCTAGACTTGACAACAATTTATCCCATCAAATGCAATGCAGAATTCCTTTTCTAGTGCCCCTTTCCTGGGAAGGAATGACTGTGTTCCTCCCTTGGCTATCTGAGCTCAAGTATTTTGCGTATACCAGTTCAATCTTTATAACAGTATATTACCAATGTAAGGATACAGAGGCATAAATAAACCTATCATGATAACTGAATTAGAAATATTGGCCATCTTATTTGCCATCCAAATGAGAAATATGACTTGTTTTAATCCTCCTGGCCATGAGAATTTTTACTACCCTCTAATGAAGACATCTGACTGCACTTCCATCACTGCCAATGACACTATGAGCAATCATAAAATAAAGTACTGTGTAGAGAGCTCTGTTTCTGTGCCCAAGCTCTTAAGGGATTTTTTTTTCTAACTCAAAGGATGCAAAGCTGGGCAGGGCACTTTTATAGCTGAATTCACTCTGGGTGACAGGCAAAATACTCTGGATATGAGTACAGTGTAGGTGATGTAGAAAGTACTGCCTTTGCTGTGTTTGAGTTTAATCTCAGTGTTTTGCTTCTATGGCTTATCAGTCAGAAATTGCCCCAATGTATTAAGTTTTTAAGTATTTTAACATTTCCTCTAAACCCACATATTAGTGAAATGATTCATTTAACTTTTACAAAAACAATCATTAAAGTATAATTAGAAAAGAAAAACCTATTTAAAGGAAAAAAAATATCACTCTTTTTCCACTTTTTGAAACGTTGTTAATTATATTGATTAATTACATATTATTTTGGCCAATATCTCTAGTGCACAAATAAATCCATCTCAATTCATGGTCTGGATTAAGTGACCGGTGCTGTGCCAGGGAAGTGCAGGTTCAGAATCTGGTCTGAGAGATGAGCCCTTCATGGACACGTGCCTGCGCCACTGCGACTGCTGTCCTTCTTCCCTGTGAGCCCATGCTCCAGCCTCTGCTCCACCAGCCATCTCAGAGGCTGCTTGGTCTCATAAGGCTTAATGCTGCCCGGGCTTCTTTTGCATGAAAATCATGATTTTTAGTAGGAATTATATTTTAAAATTGCTACTTAGAAGAGAATAATTGACTTCATGTGTATGTTATATGAACTGTATTTTTTTTAAATGACCTATATATGAAGTTGTGGAATTGATATTATTTTCTTGGTATGTGATGTATATTCACAAAATTTTATGATGTGATTGATGTTAATTGGACGTATTAATTAGTTAAGCATATGGGTACTATCTTATCAGGCAGACAGTAAAAGAACTTCACAACAGGGTGAGTATCATCTTAAAGAGGACGAGTATTACCTTACCTCTCCTACAAGGATACAGGAAATCCTGATGTGGTCTAGACAATGTAGCTAATATTTACCATTCCATAATTATTTGTAGGACCTTTTTATTGAACTTATAATGGTGTATGTTAATTATCTGATCAAATGCAATATTGTAAAAAAAATACTGTACAGTGTTAGATGCCACATCACTTTAACATGTAACTATGTTCGGATGTGCTAGCATCATACTGTTTACCCCAACCTCAGGTATATGTATAACCAGCTGTATTTTACAAGGGAAAAATACCGAATATATTTTTCTTTGTATGATTTGGTGTGTACTCTCAATATTTTTCCTAGAGGTAGGAAGAACAGTGATTAAGTCCTGCAGTGAGAGCCAGAGCCAAGCTGTGCCAAACTTCGGCAGTGATGAGTTTCAAATGTTTTGAAAGTTACAGTTTTCTCCCAGCTGCTTTCTTTGCTGTAGGGAATAAGTAACCTGCTCTTGCCAAGAGCTAGCTGCCTTTTTTTTTTTTTAAGTGAGAATTAAAGCACTTCTCTTCTCTCCTGTCATCTCTCCCAAACCAGGTATGCCAAGGGGAGCTTGGAAGCTTTCTTCCTCTGCCCTTCTGCTGAGTAAGAAAAGTGAAAATTCTTTCTTAGAGTCATTGATATCAGGCCAAGGATTCTTGGCCCAAACTTGCAACAAGACACCCGTCCTCAAAAACAGTAGCTGTTTTCTTCTTAGGTAGTAGTTTCTTCCTTGGAAACTCCATTTGTGGGTTCATTTCTTGGAGGAAAAAAAGTGTAATACCTCTGTTGTCAATGCAGGACTGTGCCTTTAAAGCTGATCCAATGCCTTTTTTTGTCTAAGGTGAAAATTAGTGTTACAGTAACAGTAATGTTGTCACTCTATTGGTTCTCAGATTCAGGGAAAATGCCGCTGCAGAAAAAAGGAATGTTTGCACTCTGTGCAGATGTGTGAGTTTGTATGGGGCATAGAATTTATATGGATATCTTAATTAAATTAAATAATAGAAATTGAGTAATTGGTCTTTAGATAAGTATTTAGAATAGGTTTGGTCCTGAAAACCAAGAGGTGAAGGAACTGAAATGGTTATGCTAAGACCTTGAATGGCAAAGTGCTGAAGCAACAGTGTAGGGCCAGTCCCCACAGGTATGTTTGTAGTATGCTGGATAAGTTTAGGTAGGGTTTTGTATTTTTACCCTAATAGTGAGTTGTTTCAGTGACACCAACTGGATTCAGACAGCAGAAGTGGTGGATTCTGCACGAAAGTGTTTAAAGCAAGTCTGCATACGTTTTATAAAAAAAAAACCCAACAGGAAATGATAGTCCTGGTGCTGGAATTGCAGGTAAAAATCCTGTAATCTGTGCTCTGAAAGAATTAAAGGCAGAAGGCCATAATGGGCCCTTTTGGCCTTGAAAGCTGCTGTGTATAATGAATGCAGTTTATTCTATTTACATCAGTTCTGACTGTCCAGCCTTTATATAGTTGGAATATATAATTTGGAAGACAAAATCCATTTCATGCATTGCAGATGAATACGTGGAACTGCTAAATAGCTTCCCTGCAGTGACTTAAATTTGTACCCGTAAACTAGAATAAAGTTTGTGTTTAGAACTACTAAAAGTGATCTGCCTTTGGAAAAAAATTAACACAATGTTCTGATTTGGTGTATGAGGGGTTTTTTTTAATTGCACAGAAAATGAAAATAATAGAGCAAAATCTGTTTGACAAATTCAGCATCAGAAAAATGTTTAATAAAGGTGATAAAAATGAATAAATGTAAACAAATTTAAGGTCTCTCATTTAGCAAGGTATTTAATATTCTTCCAAAGCAAAATATTTAGGTTTGAAAATATGGATGTTCTGCCAAAGGCACAGTTACACCAAAAGAGATTTCATTCCTGTTAATGTTTGTGGATCAGCCCTTCTTACACACCCTGTGATACATCCTCGGTAATGGAATAGAGGAGAAAAAGCAAATGTGTTTCTGTTCAGAGTTTCCTCATTACAAAATGATGCTTATTCTGGGTCCATTTATTTTAATAGTTATAGATTATGAGCACTGGATATATATTTTTCACCTTTCATCATCTATCTTATTCAGTCCTTCCAGCTATTTTCCTGGGGTTTTTTGGGTGCAAAAATAAAAAAAATCTCCAAACAGCTGTGTTAAACTTTTAATAGAATAATTTCTAGGTGACTAAAGAAGTTATTGGGCAAGCACACATCAACTAAGGAAGTTAGCATTTCGATTGACACTTTTACTTAGGGAAAATTAGAAACTAATAAAATCAATAACAATGTTAATCTGAAAGGGGAGCATAAATAAAAGGTGAATTTCTTGAATTATCTGATCAGAAGCAGGTAAGTAGTGTAATTCCCTGGAATAATCAGTAGGATAAGTTTGGAACTGTAATTTAAATATTTATTCTTTGAAATTAATGTATGACGAAAGTATGGAGAAAAGTTCTATTGTTTCACTTGCATATCACACCTGGAGCAGATCTGTGCTCTTCCTTTTGCGGCTAACATGCAGTCAAATTACCACCAGATGTTCATGCTGTTAAAGAACAGTTTTTGCCTTGCCAAGAGTGCCACTGTTCAACCTTTCCATGATTTTCTTCTTGTAATATTGCCATTCAGCGACATTTTATTTTAAATTAATTGTATAGATGAGCTGCACAAAGTGTCCCTAACTAACATGTCACCTTTGTAATTTTGAAGTAAAGTAAAGCACAGGAAGATAATGTTAAGTTAGAAACTTAACAGCTTGTGTCTCTTTCCCTTTGGAACTAAGACTTCATCTTTGAGCCAAATAAAATCTGTTGGCGAGTACTCCAAAATACAATCAGAATCCTTTCCAGGCCAGTATGAGGGGCTTTAGTTGATCTGTTTTAATCAGAAGGGTTGTTTGTATGTGTTTGAGCTTTAGGTATGAGTTTTCTATTTGCATCCTGAGGATAAGACTGCTTCCTAGGTCATTTTATTCTTCAGACCCGCTTCCTACTTTTACAGAAGTAAAAAGCTTGCACTGAGTGTGCCATATGGGACAGGACCCTCTGGATCAAGATAAGCAGTGTCCTGGTGATCCTACACAGTCACTGGCACTGCCTGTCTTAATTCCCCATGCTTCAGCAGACCAGTGGAATGACATGTACAGACTAGACAATGAAATCCAAAACAAATGAATGCCAGTGTTTTCAAATGTTGGTGCCAAATTTGTGTTTCCAAATCTATGTTGATTAGAGACCTACACACTCACCATTTAATTTTCATATTAGCTAGCTTGGATATTTCACAAGAACGCCGATAGTATGGTCGGTAATGAATACATATGAAAACAAGACCTCTAAAGTGCTTTCATTTCATAAGTTAAATTTTGATACACGGGATTTAATACTTCTGGGCAAAAATTTTAATGGCATATGTGACTTTTGTATGTCTAATTTCTATACAAAGTCCAGATGACTGATGGTAGAAATAATTTAACACAGACTGGTATTTTAGGTTCATAAAAACAAAACAGTGCCTTGATGTGATTTGTATATTATTGGTTGCATGATAATTCTCAAGAGCTAATGATCTTCATTTAATCAACATGTTTTTCTCGTAAATCAGAACGAGACACCTGCTATTTTGGAAAGGGCAGGTTCGATAATTAAGTATGAACAGAAAATTGCCTACCTTTGTTTATTTTTATAATAACGTAAAATGTTTTGTTTATCCTTTGGTAGTATAAAATAAAAAACCCAAGTCCTGTCAATTGTGTAGTTCTATGACATTTAGCTACACCTGCTAAACTGCGAGTCCACTGCACTGTGAAACAAAATTCTCATTAACTCCAGTACAGTCAGGATTTAACAAAGATGTCTAAATTCTAGCAAAGCTGTTGGATTCAGTGCAGTGAAATTGAAGCACATGGTAACTGTCTCACTGAAAAGGGCTGAGAGTAAATGCATTAGTGGCTTACTGATTTTTTTTTGTATCTATTGCCATAATGATGAATATTTATTAAAATAAGAAGCATTTCTGTTGCACACAGATACTCTGTTACTGTTCAGTGTCATGTTTTTAAATTTAATTTAATTTTCAGTGGCAGCAAAATGATAGCTATGAAATATCTTATTGTTATCTATGCCAGAATTTCAGAGTAGATTTAAATTACATATCTAAGATCACAAACTTTTACCTTTTGCTACTCAATACTTAGCAAACACTGTCACAAAGTAATAAAAAATGGAGGGGATTGGTTTTCACAGATAATTAGCACTCCCTTCTACTGCATGTTCCCCATCTCAAATGGTGTACATTATCACCATCCAGTTGATGATGATACAGCTTTTTCTAGAGATGGAGGCTCAGACTTTGACCTGTGGAGACACCTTGTTCATACTTAGCCAAAATAGCAGCTGTGGTGACAAGCAGTTACACCAAGTGGCAGTGTGTTTGCGGCACTGGAGGGGGCTTGCATCCACATCTGCAGAGACTTGAGAAAGAGACTGTGTGTACATAAATGAACCATCTCTATTTCTGTTATTTATAATTTTTTTCATATTAGTAAATAAATCCAAAGCATTTTTGTCTGTTGAATATTTTCCTTGTTTTGATGAGGACTGAAGATTCAGTACCATCTGTGAAATGGGGATGCACTCTGTGGTGTACTAGTCATGGAAAAGGCAGTAGAGAGCTATTCAAATTAGTCTGGGTAGAATTAAATATTCTCCTGGTCGTTGAATATTATGACACAGCCTAATAGATAATCAGCATTATTTTCAGCCTTAGATTATTCTCTCCCTGTATTGACTATGGGCCAAGGTTCAAGACAGTCAACCCATTCATTACAGAGGAGAGTTTGCTTGTGTAATGGCTAATGAGGTAATTTGTGTGTGTGTGTGATGCAGTCTTATAATAGCAATGCCAGGTGTGGTAGATTTAGTGATTGTTGTTTTCATTACAGTAGAATGGTTATTCTGAAAAAGAGAATTGTCATTAAAAATTAAGGAAAATGGAGCACTGAATGGCAATGTAATTTGCCACCATCATACTCTGCAAATTGGTATTTAATGGGATTAATAGGCATTTTTGCTTTTAGGACATAATATATTGCCTTCTGATTTCATTGGCTGAAGTTGGAGAGTTATGATATGTTGGTGGAAGTTGGTTCCATCTTGAATGAAACATAGTATAAGATCTGAGTAAAGCTAATTTGATACATATATTTGTTTCACCTTTCAAATGCCTGTGAATACTTATTTTCCAAAGAAACATCTGCAAGTTTCTTCAGTAGCAAATAACATGACTCTAGACTACTCTTGCTCTCTTTGGGGTTAGATACTGCATTGCATACTCACATGCTCTGTATTCTCTATTTTGGTTACAATTTTTTCAAGATGAAGTTTACTACAGCCTGTACTGGACTTAGCAAAATTTCCATGTGCAAGAGAAATTAGCTGGAGAGTGGTAAATAATAGACACCGGCATTGTCAGTGTAAACCTGGAAATCCTACTCTATGGCCTCATTTGCCTTCGATGTCCTCTGCTGGGGTTGCCAGATTCTCAAGGGCTACATTGTGCAGCTTGTGAAGGACAGTCCTGAGGCCACTCCAGTATTATTCTTGCAACCTTTTCACTGCAAGCCCACAGCCTGAGCGTGATGAAAGCATTGAGCCATCAGTTCTGGTTGGATCAGCTCCCCGAGACACCTTCATGAGGACAAAAGGCAGTGAGCAAACTGCAGCCCTACGGCTGCTCCAGAGACCGGTCTTTTGCTGTGATATGTATATAGCCATTGAGTTTTATTTTTCTCACTTGTTGGGCTTGTCTGTGAAATGCCAGTCACTTCTAAAGCAACACAGGAGTAGAAACATTCATGAGCTCTTGGGAGTGTTTGAGAAGCACAGAAAGTTCATGTTTCTATTGTAGGTGGAAATTTGCAGTTTTATTTGTGAATTTTAATTATATAGGGGTAGAGAAGCACATAAATTTTTCTTCCGTGACGTCATTATATCTTATCCGAAGTGCAGCCTTGCCAGTTCAGTAATCTGTGTGAAATCCGGTTTGGGCCACACTGCCCACTCCAAAGCAGAGCCGTCTGTGTCTGTCTGGCTGGTCTTCCTGGCAGTCTTAACAGAAAGGTCAACTCCCGAGGCTGTCAGAGAAGTGCTGCTCTATTGAGATACCTTATTATCTGTCTGGGGAAGAGGCTGGGATAGGATGTGTGACTGAGACTCACAATTTGTTCCCTAATTGTCTTGATAGTCCACAGACATGTACGTTAATTGGGGAACAGCTGGGTGAGTCCATTGCCAAGCTGGCTTAGAAATGGTTCTCGGTGCAGTGCAAGAGAGCAACCAGAGATTATTTTTTTATTCCTGACCAAAATGTTTCCATGTAGTTTGGAACGCTAAGCAGTTTTATGGGAAATTTAGGAAAAGGTGGAATGCTCTGTGCTGGCAAAATTACACCTATGCCAATGTCTCATGTTTCACCATCATTGCACAATGTGGGGTGAGGAAACCAAATTGCTGGTATAACTTTCCCTGGTCTTACTCTTTACATTTTTTAATACCTTAAGTACAGTACATTTTCTGATTTGAAGTCCCTATTTTTTTAATTTTTTTTTTTTTTTTTAAGAGAGAAATGCTAAATAACAATGTAGGTGCTAGAAGGTGTCTGGGAGTAATAACCTGGTGGACCTCACTGGAGTTGCAGGCACACGAGCAATGATGTAGCCTATTAGGAAGGCTCTCTGTCTGCTGTGAATACTGCCCCTTCCCCTCATCTTGGTGCTGATTTACTATTAATTGCCTTTCAAACAAATTGGAATGGACTAATAGACTCAAGTCTATTATCCTAGCTTTTAACACCATGAAATCACGTTTAGTGTTTTGCTCTAGGGGGGGAAAATGAATATCCCTAACATTTTCCTCTCAGTAATGACAGAAATACAGATGGAGATTTCTGCATTAAAAAAAAGTGGAATGGGGACAGTGTTGAGAAGGAATGGAAAAATAGTCAAATCTCATGCTTTAGTCCATCAATTGATTGCTCTTTGGGTTAGATAACTGCTTCCCATTTATGCTAGTACACATTTAGATCTTTGCATTTTCATTTATTTTTATTCATTTGCTTTGTAGTGCTTTGTCCAGTTTTGTTCTAATGTGAAGGAGACTTTTATTACTTCTGATAGGAGATTAATTATGGCACAACTGCTCTTTTCTTTCAACTTTTTGTAATTGTTAGCTTCTTAAATGATGCAAGTTAACATCTTGCTGTCACGAGATGTATTGACCATTTCAGAAAGCTGGAGCTCAGCCATAGCTGTGCTATTCTGAGCATACTCTTGAAATTGAGAAAATGAGACAGACCCTGCTGGGGCAGCCTGGATTTGGGAAGTCTGAGTGAGCAGGTCTGTGCAGAGACTGTACGCCTCCCACAGCTCTGCAGTGAATATTTCCTCACCTGCTTCAGTTCAAACTCAAGAACGCAAGTTTAACTGCACTGTATATTTCAGTATTGTATTTTGTTCTTGTAAACCAATCCCCCAGTGGATTTGTTAATATTCAAGAGCTGTCTACTTCCTCTGCCCAGTCTGAAGTGCTGGCATGGGGATATCAGCAGTTGTAATAACGAGGCAGGATCCTTTGCAATTGCATGATAGGGAACAAATCTGTGATTTTGTAAATTAATAATGACTGTTGAGAGAGTTGAAGATTTTCATATATTGATACACCAAAGCAATCGGGACCACTGAAAATTGGCAAGAGTTGAGCATGACTTGATATGATATCTGACAACAAGATCAGGAAAAGCGGAGAATACATTGATAAAGAAAGGAGATTTGAATTATCTGGGCCAATCCAGAGTCACTTTTATTCTGGAGTTGAAGAAAGTAAGAGTATAGGTTTTGTGCAAACGCCTGTTCTCCCAGTTTGTGCTAGTTACCCCTCTCCGCACAAATAGACAACATGCCATAAAGCACAATTAAAAAAAAAAAAAAATCAAGATTGTTTTTGATTAGGCTGATTATTCCATCAATATCAGCATAACAGTTGAGATCTGCTCTCTCGGGCTCTTATCTTCATGTTAATATAGCTCTGTGTAATAAAGGAAAAGTCCACCTTCTCAGCAGGGCTAATTTGCTGGTCTCTGGCGGGGTGCTACTGTGACTGCGCTGCTTCAACTTGTGTGGCTACTGTGCCATAAGATCTCTGCCTGCTTTTTGGTGAGTTTGCGTTGGGCATTAGAGGGGAAGTAGAAGACCTGTAGAAGTCAAAAAGTGCAGGAATTACCCATGCCTACAACTTTGCAAGCTATTTTGAACAGGGAATCTTCTATATAATGAAAGATTGTCTAGAAGTGTCACAGTTTACATTATAAAACTAGCATAGAATAAATGTTCTCTTGAAAGGACTACTGACAAGAGACTAAACTTTTAGAAAAGCAGTGAAAATCTTGCTCAGCTGACGTGACTTATTTGGCATATTGAAATTTGGTCTGTATCTGTAATGTCTTTGTAAATTATTATTTTATTTAATTAGAAAACACTTAATTAGACAAAGATTTGTCTAGCACCTCCTGTTCATTAAATCAGAAAGCATTCTCTATTTTAATTAGCATGACATTTTCTATAATCAATTTAGTGAAATGCCATCTGCAGTTCTAATAATACTGTGTACAGCAAAGACTGATTGACATATGTGTTGACAGCAAGGTATCAACCTTCTCTTATGTTTGTATTTAAAAAAATGTAAAATATAAGGAAAAGGGGGACTCTGATTTGCTAATGCTTCTGTTTGTGCTACAAGGCAGAATTTTATTTAAACAAACCAAAACTTAGTAAATATTTTCAATGGGAAAACACGCATTTATGATCTTCAGGTTAACACTATCAGCAATTTCAGAAGACTGCCCTGAGGCCTCCTTATTCTAGATATCATGGGGCAGATTTTCAGCATTGCTTGGATGTCTGTCCTTTTTCTTTCACTTTTTAGATGCTATTTATGGTCTCGAGAGTATTTGATAGATGGCCTTAATATCCAATGGTTTCTATGCACTAAACTACCTAAATGCTGATGCTGCTGTATCCCCAGCAAACTCCTTGGGCCCTGCCTTCAAAGGGGAGCCCCAGGGCTCATCAGTTGCCCTACTTAATTAATATTAATTGTATTCTTGTGTAGTATGGCATAATGGCTCTCTTTAAGTAAGTCTTGTTTTTCAAGTTGGGGAAAAAACAGTTCATGTTCATTTGGGGAATACTAGTGAAAGAGAATAAAGGAACAGCTCAGTGGACTAACTTCACACAACTGTTGTTTGAAATAGATGATTTATTTGACAAATCAATTGCAGTCTAGATAACACTCCTCATAGCATTGCTTACAGATACAGCAATTTTGTGTAAAGATAATAGAGGCTGGCTCTAAACAATAGTAAGTGTCTGGAATATGGAGGTTTAGTCACAGTTCAGTTTTGCTTTAAAGTATGTGGTAACTTGCCCTTTCAACTCTCTCTGTGTAATTTAAATTACAGAACGAGTTGCTGAAGTTCAGTGAC
>KZ507347.1:37217-53255 GCA_002844005.1 Limosa lapponica baueri
TAATTCTCATTTATCAGGGTTTTGCGGCATAAACGCGTGACTTGTCAATCTTTCCTCATAAATACCCTGTATAGACCACTGGCTGTTATTGTTAATCCCTGTATTTTTAATTTAGTAAAGTGTTTTGCACCTGCAGACCCAAAAGGATGACTCATTTTTGTCAGCGGTCTTTGACAAAGGCTGATTTTATTCCTGGTCTGTTTCTGGCCTTTGCTGATACAGATTCCTCATTTCAAAGCATAAAGTCCTGGGTGACCTTTTCTTCTAACTCCTTGAACTAGAAAGAGGAGAGTAGAAGTTCAGGAAAAATAACTTGATGCTGACTTCCTAGGTCAATGTAAAGGAGAAGGGAGGAGAGTATTATATTTTAATGGAGTGCGTGTGAGGCTCCCTTTCTGTACGCTGCACCCTTCCATATGCAGGGATGTGCCTTAGAGTACCTCCTAGCCCAAATGTGGTGGCACAATTAAAAATGGGTGAAAAGGTGGATTTCTCTAAAGTACAAACTACAAAGTATTGCAGAAGCATTTTCCTTCTTATATGTACATGCATGTGTGAGCACTTGCCTCGCTAAGTAGAAGATTAACTGTGTCAGGCCTACATGTTGTCTTTAGTGTATAGCTTGAATGCAAGCAGCTGCTTGGTCATGCCTGGCTATAAAACTTGACTTTAATGACAAGACTTGAGTTTCCTCACAGATGAATTCATATGCTTTTGGCTGCAAGTATTTGGCTCATGCAATGTCAAGTGTAATGCCAGCATGACAGGCTCGTCAGGCCATTATGCTAAACCAGTCTTGCCAAGTAATGATGGATCAGTATGGACAGACTGCTTCACACTGCGAGTGTCGCCTCTTTTTGGAAAGTTGCTCTTCTCTGGGCTTTTTATGGAACTGATTTATCCTTAAGTCATGCAGACTGAGAGAGCTCTAGACAGTAGATATCTACTCTTAATTAATTGTGGGAAACTGATCCAAAATGGATAATAGTCAAGCAACCATTTAACAATTATGTATGGAACAGAGACAAATAAACACATAAGTATGTTTTTTTCCTGCAGAGCTCCTCTCTGCACACAGTCAAAAGCTTAGAGTGTTAGAGGTAAATAAAGTAAATTCCAGCAATGATTATTGATATGGAAGTAGAATAAAAAGCTGAAAACAGAGTAGAAGACTTAGTAAGTTTGCTGTTGTATGTTTGGCAGAGAGCAATGAGAAATGCTGCTGTGCTGAGTTGTCTGTTGACAAGGTGGCCAGCAATCCTAAAAGGAGATGATAACATTACAGGGGCAGACTGTATGACTGAAATCAAAAATTGTCCTGTTCTTCTGAGCTCCATTGTCCCCAAATTCACTCTGCTAAATGTACTCTTCCAAAGTTAGATCCACCTGGATCGTTAATCAAACATTTTCCTCGCTCAATGTCACATCTGCTTAATCACTGGTGCATAATTAGAATGGTGCTGGTTTAATGACTCTGCAGAGCTGCCTTGTATTAATAAAGAATACAGCACAGATCCAACATAGGCAGTGGCAATGCAAGTCCCCTCATTCTTCCCTATCAAAGGGTTTTAGTCATGGAAGAGTCACCTTCCAATGGGAGTTATTAGTTTGCTTTCAATCTGCGTTCCCTCTCCTGTTTGCCTCTCTGCTCAAGCAGCCTGCAGAAGTGCTGGGTTTTTCTTAGTAATGTTGATAATTGTCCATTGAAAATTGAACTGCCATGATAAACTCATTGCGCAAAGGCAAGGGGCTAGTAATGACTTTTTGTCACTACTGATTGGGCTGTATTTGAACCAGCAGCTCAGAAGAGATTTTCTTTTTTCCTCATTACTAATCCCCTGAAGCAGTCTTCCACTGTGTACAGATCACTGGCTCTTCTTTTGCATCTTAGAAACTGCCATTTTTGTGCAAAGTACATTTCTTTTACCCTTCTTTGTGTTGCTTATTGCTTAAAAGTCAGATAGCCCTACTGAAGAGCTGCTATGCTCACTGTGCATGTATTTCAGCAAAAAGCAGACTGCAAGTCTTTTTAAAAAACATATATGTTATATATATACATATATAAGATTTTAAAAAAGTTTTAAAAATACCTTTAAAAATAGTCATGCACCTGAAAAGAAGAAGGGCTAGTATTTTGTCATTCTAAGATTCCCATTTCTCTTCCATAGGGAAGTATCTATCCAAAGTTTCTGAATTAAAGTGTTGGGTTTTTCCAGTTTCATTAGGTTTTATTCAGCAATCGAAGAAATTACTGCACTTCATTTGTCCTTTTCAAATGGAATCCTTTTCTGTAATCAATCTATTAGTAAAACAATCTGGCCTTTATATTAAACTATCAGGAAAACAATATTGTGGATAACAAATATGGTGACAGAAGTGAAAAGAGTAGCTTGTAAGCACAAAGAATATCTTTTGGCATCTCTGGAGATCATAATTTAAAGACATTTTCTAATACATATTTGTTCTCTGAGTGTATTTGTGTAGCGCATCCTGTTGAAGCTGTCTAATAAACAGTTAATATTCTGAGCCAGCGGCATACAAATGTTAACAGTTGGAGGCTGGGCAAGTCTTCTATTAAATGGAGCCAAAAAAAGCCCTAGACATTAATCACTGTGAGGCATCCTGATGTTTGTGATGCTGCCTCGATATGTGATTACAATATGTTCTCTATCACCTATCTGAGGTGCCTATCACCATGATTGTAAGTGACGTGCCTACCAGTTCTTTAGCATTCAGCAATACTTACACATTATAGTTCCAAAATAAGTAACATTATGCCACATTTATCTAAGTAATTTCAATGTTTAACAAGCATTTTGTTTATACCTTTTGCCATCAACTATTACATAAAGTCACTAAGAGCAGGTTACTGGTTCACACACAGGATCTAGCTAAGCTGGAGAGAAGAGCATGAAGGACCACATGGTTTCTTTTGCTCAGGAGACATTGTCCATCTGGTCCCTTATCATGCTTCTACCTCAGCCTCTCTAGTCTGTTTTACAATCCTTAAATCCAAAACAAAATGAAAAAAGCAAATACAGAGATGAGACAAAACGTGTGTAGGGACTACGTTATGGTACCTTCCAAATGTGTTTAATCCTCTGAAAGAAGCCTTTAGTAATTTTGCCTACATTTCTCCCTCTTAAAAAAAGCTGCAATAATTATGAAAGGGGTAAGACTGTTATTTGTTAGCTCTTAGTTCCGCTGCTTTTGTGGTGAATATATGCAAAATTATTCGGATGCCGTGCATACACCCTGACAAACACTCAGTCCAGGATCCTGGGTCAGAAGTGAATCTAGCGTGACTCCTTAAGCCTTTTGACTGAAGACGATGGGATATATTTTGAATCATCAAATAAGAGGCTTTTGATTTGTTTGTAGTGCTTATACAAGTATAATTGTTTTCAGTTTGGAAGCTCTAGAATAGGGTCTTTTACTCACAACAGCTTCCCTCCAGCTGTATGCTTTGGACTTTTTTTAAACCCAGCAATTCCTGACTTGGTCTCTCCCTTGATTTCGGTGCCTTTCCACAACCCTTTTCAAGCTTGAGGGGAAACTGCATCCTGGTGCACAGCAAACAAATCTTAGTAAGTTGCAAAACTGTTTCCAGAGGCTTGCCAGGAATATACCCTACAGTATGTTGTACTGTTGTATTGCTGTGGACCACCTTTTACACAAGGATGGAGAGAGGATTACTTCTGGCTGCCTGCTAATGAGGGGATGGCATCAGAAGGGTGAGGAGAGCAGGAGTAGTCTTGGCTCATGAATCATGATTAGGCTGTGGCAGCCCAGTTTTGAAAACCCTGTGGAGGCCTTGCAGCCAACAGCAGAGAATGAGAGTGTTGGTCTGAGCAGAGCTTTTGGCAGGGACTTTGTTGTAGTGTTTTACAGAGTGTTGTTCATAAACAGCCCTTCTTGTTGATAGTTCTCTTCTTTTTGATGTTTTTGTTTTTGTTTTGTGTTCCCCACCACCACATCTCCTTCCTCTTTTGATGGGAAACTCAGTGCAGCATCTTAATGCTATTATATTTCCTTTGTTGATTAATATAGATTTAATTGCAAGAGCAGTTTACATGCTTATATTTTAAGAGCCTTGCGTAAGAGATTAATGAAAGAGTGAATAATGGTAAATACATTAAACACCATTATATAACCACATAAATATTAGTAATTGTTGCAACACTGGACATTTTAATGACCCAGACATGTTGTAAATAGGTGGTTATGAACATTGTAACATTATCTCTGCTCTTCCATGCTCCTCTTAAATGTTAAATAACCCCCTCAGCAAAACCTTTTCAGTATAGGGGGTTTTATGAGTTAGGGTTTATTGTTGCAGTGCACCACTGTGCACAGAGATGGGAAAGCCTGACAGATGGAAGGATTTGCAGACACTGTGGTTTGGTGGTAGCCATTGGTTTTTGTCCAAGTGAAGATTTCCACATAAAAAATGCAGGGGACAGTACTCCAAACTGTAAGGTTAGGGTAGCTCTGTGAGGTATCTCTCTAAATAACAGTCCTGATCAGATCATTCCTTGATACAGAAAATAGTTAAGGGTTAACTATATCAAAGAAGGGGAATGGGAGGGAGAAAATTCTGTGATTTACTGGCTAAAGGTTATTTTCTACTAGGGGGGCAATGGTGCAAGGCTCCTATGAGCTGCACAGATCTGTTCATGTCTTTTTTATGTCCTACAGTCACCTCCTCATGTGTGTCAAAGTATTTTGGGGCTACATGAGGAGTTTCAGGTGGTTTGGGGGAATTTGGTTTGTGTTTTTGAGAACCACCAGGATGGCCGCCATCCATAAGGTAGAGTTCAGCTTAGACCATGTTTTAAAGCCCCATTCATCTTTTACAGTGGATAGGAAACCTGACTGTTAACAGTTACAACACGTAACATTGCAACAGTTTTGGATCTAGATTAAATGCTCAGGTGACACAAGAAATATAAACTTGGAAACCTGTTTTTCAACATTCTAATTATCATGCATTTTCCTAATTACAACCTGATTCTCTTCTCAGAGATCCCCTTTTTTTACTGCTATGAGGATTCCTTTTCTGCTGGGCTCCACTCTCAGCTGCTCTCTCATCTATCCTCCCCGCGGTCCATCTCCTTTCAGTTGCAGTAGTGGTAATGGAAGGAAAATCCCATTGTTCCCTTGATTGCTGGTACCACCTAAGGAAAATGCTACATGCCAAATGCCTTCTCATTTTGCAGCTAGTGTAATTCTGACCCATCTGATTCATCTTATGCATTGCCATTTGGTCAATGCCTGTCTGATAAGTTGAGCTGAATACCTATAAATGCTCATGAACTCCCATACATCAGTGTTCAGTTATACCATTAAGTTAAAATTCTGATATGGACGTAGGTATGTAATACAGAGAGATTTATAATTTCCTAACTAGTAGTATTGCCACTAGTATTTAAAGTAACATTCTAGAGGTCTTGAAATATTTTATCCTGGATGAATAAAAAAAATTTTTAAAGCCTAAATATGTGTAAAGTAAGCACTAACCAATAGTTGGAGAAGGATAATAACAGGAGTGTGGAAGATGTAAGTTTCTGGGAAAAGTAGAAGTATAAGAAACTGGAACAGAAGGAGGGGTAAAACTAAAGAGAAAAACCCCACAACAACAACAAAGTAAACTCCACAAAACTGAAAATTTCCTCTAATTGGTTTTAACTGTCATGTATTATTTCACTTAAAACTATCCAACTGAAACTATGAAAAAAGAGTACTATAAAATGTTTGCCATATGTTAAGAATATATTCTTATAGCTCTGGGCTATACTGTATTATAGGTAACTCCCATCTGTCTGATCTATGGTGTATTTTTGAAAGACTATGAATAAGGCACTGATTTAAATGTTATAGTAGTTAAAATCCACCAAAATAGTAAACACAACATTTTATAGTAGGTGAAAGAATAAAGCAAAGATGAAGGGCTTAGCCACTACATCAGTAACTCAGAACCAGGCTTTAAGAAAACAGAAGAAATAAAAGGGAGCTGATACTGAGGGGCCCTTGCTGCGGATGCAGAACCTAAACCCAGCCAAAAGCTTCTCTTAAACACAATCATAACAGGAATTTCAATTAACAGAAAACCACACATAAAATGCAAAATGAAAAAAAAAATATAATCAATGCACAACATTGACTTTGGAAATCAAACAAGAAAATATTGTTAATCAGAATTTTGTTTTCCATTTTAATGATTAAAATAGAAAGGGGGAAGAAAAGCCAGTTATGTGTGGGAGGGTGGTCCCTTATATTTATTTGTTGCATAATTGGTTTTTCTTTTGCTTTCACTCTTACTCATCTTCTCATCTTCTTTTCTTTCCATGCAAAACTGTATTTAGCAAGGCATAATTGGAATATGGAGGAGAGAAGGAAGGTGGAAAGCTGAAGGGCAAAAGACTGTTTAAATGCACTGTGTCCTTTTGCCTCCATTTGGCTTTTACCTTTACGATCTATGGTGACTGAGACTAGCAGTCATTGCTTGGCCATGGGATCGTCACATCATGCATCACTGTCCAGGAGAAGAATTAAAACTCTTATCATGTGAGGTATTTCAAAGAAACCTAGAAATGCAATGTTTAATGTGGTAAGATCTAATTATACAGTCAGTGGGTGTTTTGGTTGAGTGAGGAATGCAAGATTAGATATAGGATCATTCTTTCATGTCTGAAGTAGTGAAACGATGTCAAATTTATCAATATAGGAAAAACAGATGACAGGTTCATGAATTAAGAAGGGCAGACAGCGTACAGGTCTTTAAAAAATGGGGGTTTTTGGCTTGGAATAATGCAACAGTGTGCAATGTAGCTAATTTAGGGATTCCAGCAATTTATCTAGTCAATGTTTTCTAGTTGCATACAGCTGGTGGGTTTTGTAGGGGTTTTAAGTCTTGCTGTGGCTAGGTAGAAGTGATGGATATTAGAGACATAAGAAAATTACCTTCCCTTTACCTTTCTCTTCTGCCTTTCCTCTGTTGTGGTTTGGAAAGGGGATAAGGGTATATATGGAGTGTCCAGTCCAGCACGGTGTTGAATTACCCCCAGTCTCCTAACTAGCTGATAGTGTGCAGTGATGCAGAGGGAGACTAGCCCTCTTCTGTATCCAGGGATTGTGCCTAATTAGCCATCTATATTTCTCTCTGTTTCTGAGCTTATTTATCCAAAGCTACCTTTCTCAGAGATCAAGCACGATAAGTCATAGAGGCATAGTCATAAGTGGCAGAATTCAGGTCTGTCTTCCTGAATGAAGGCTCAACAGCTCCTGACAAAAGAAGGAGCTTGAAAAGAGTCAGATATGCAGACATGCTAGTGGAACAAGTGTCCTCCAGATTTTTGATGACAAGATGCAAGGTTTTTAAATTCCCAGTGTTTCCAATCTGGTATTTTTCCAACGCTTTTTTTAAAACTCAAAAATTCATTCTTCTGAGAAGAGAACAAAACCCTGGGGTCAGTGTCTTCACAACTTCTTTTTAATGAATAAATTTATCTAATCCCTGTAGTAAATGTCCCAATAAACAGTCTCCCAAGGGCCCGAGTGGCACAAGTCTCACCTCCTACAGCAGGGACTGAAACTTTCTTTTAAACCCATCCCCAGATGATCTTATCTCCTCCATCATAGACCCAGGCATCTGTTGGTAGATGAAATACCTTAGATGTGTTTAGGGGAAAAAAATGAAATCTGTCTTTTTTTAGTGAACTCAGTGATTGTGAGCTTAGTTGCTATATTAGGCAGGAGGAATGAATCAGGTGATTATTTTTTTCCTGTTGTTAATCTAAAAGGGCTTCTTCTGTACATACAAGTAGACAGATTCTGAATTTAGTGCCAAAATTGTGCTTATCTTTGCCAAAAAACACCGAAAGCAGAACTCTAAGGAAATTTAAATTCCTTAAAGTGACTTTAAGTCACTTAAATCTCTCTGAAATCCTATTAAATTTCTCTAAAGGTTTGATTGTAAATCTAACTTAAAAAAAATGGACTACTTATGTTTTTTATGATAATTTAAAGAAATCAGCATTCCTATCAGCTTTGACAATGAACACATGATTTCTGCTAGTCTAATTTTTATTTTCGTGTTTCTTAAGTGAAACATTAAAAAGCATGAAACAGCTTTATTCTCCGTTTAACAAGAATAATGCTATTATACCAACAAAAAGAAAACTGTTTTGCCAAAACCATTACCTGCAATCAAGAGATTATAGCTTATTGGCATTATATGTACAACATGTGTCTGAGGTATTTCTGCAGGCAAACAGAGTTTTGCAGGTGAGTGCAAGCTGAATGAACGAGGTCATCTTCAGTAGGATTCAAATGATTTTAAATCCCAAACCCACAATACTCTACACTTGGATATAGAATATGTGAATAGCTCTTGCTGGTGCTGCCTTGAACTGCCAATAGCTTGCAGCTGAGTTACTCAGGTGTTTGCATTAATTGTATCATTACTTTTGTGATCGCATAATCAGTGACTGAAGTTTCTTGCTAAATGCATGAAATGGTAAGCACCATACTCCCTGAGAATGAATTTGAAAGCTGCCTGTGTTATATATTGCTGAAGATTGAGGTAGCAGGGTAATAAGTAATAAACTGCTAGAAAGCAGAGAAATTTCACCTCTAAAAATGTTTTCAGTGATGTGCCAAGAAAAGGGAATGTTATTTATAGATTAACATTAGTGTAGTCTCTGCTTAAAGTTGGTGAACTCATAAAAGCTGGTTTGAGCACAGTAGAAATCTGTTCTGAATGCTTTGTAGATACAAAAGGATGCTTTTAGGTTTTGTTTTCTTTCCTCAAGACTGCAGATTTATCTTCTAACTTTTTACACTGTCGTGCTCTTGTGTCAAACTAATACGTGGTTTATCTTCAAAACTAATTATTTCCCTTTGATTTCTTTGGATAGCTTAATTCTAATTGTGTTACCTAGGAAGCTGAGTTTAATCTTTATATCAAAATGTGCCATTTTCTTAGTCTATTGGAAGACTAGATTTTTTTTTGTTTGTTTGTTTGTTTTTTTTAGGAACCACTCCTTAGCTTTTCTGAATGTATTAGTTTGTGACTTCTTGTGTACCATAAACCTCTGTTGAATTTGTTAGCTCAGCAGTGAGATTAGGCTAAACAGAACAGGATTCTTAAAAAGCAAAATAAGGGAAAGCCTTCCTTCAAATAGTGGATAGATCTTGTTTTGGATAGCTATTTCTTTGGTTTTTCTTTCATCTTGTACCTTTGCAGGTCTGTTATTTTTTTCCTGTTCTTATCTGTGTTTTTCACTTCACCCTTTTCCTTTCTGCAAATAGATGTCTTGAGATTCATTTAAAATTATTTCCTTCAGTGCCCTTTAAAGCACATTTGTATCTTCCTCATACATTAGATGCATTAAATTATTTCTGACATCAATGTTACCCCTTGATTAAATTACAGCCCTGAATTCAATTGGGTGTCATGTAGTCCTGGCTAGATATAAAGCAATATTAGTTTTATAATGCTACCTTATGTTTCACTTTACTCTCCACTAAGCATTTTCCTTCTTATAAGAAAGAGTTTCTCTTTAGTGCAAATTGTCTTGCAAAATGCTTATGTGTGTGGCATTTAAAGAAAAGCAGTAGAGACATAGTGCACATGAATTCTCTTTCTTGTATGTTATCTTTAAGCCTAACCTAGTGATGCATTTCCCTTATAATCGTTCCTGAAGTACATGCCAACCAAAGTGTCTTCCTTCATCCTCTGTAAATGAATCAGTTATAGTTGGTATCCTTGAGCTTAGTGCTTGAAATCATGATAAAAAACTCATCAGCTTTGTAACTGGTATTTAGTGTTGAAGCCGGATTCATCTGTTGCCATTGTACTGATACCAGCAAATTAGATTAAGAATTATTTGAGTCCTCTTTTTGTGGAAATGATGTAGGTGTTCTAAACCAGATCTGTCTTATGAATGGGAAGATCTTAAATTAACTTAGAAGGGAGAACATTTGGAAAAAATTATCTTTCTTATTGCAAACTCACTTTTATTATTACTTCATTTTAGGTAACATTCAAAGCATCAAGATACTCTGTTTCACCAGACTTAAGATTTGTTCTTCTTGCATATGATGTTAAACAGGTAAGCCAAATATTCATATTCAAAGAGCCTCAAAATTAAAACTCTGAAACCCTTGTTGTTCTATTTCATCTGCAATGCCATATAATATAATGTGATTGATGTACTTGATTTCCCTAAACTTTCTGATGAAATGATGGTGAAGTGTGTATTTCAGTGCGTACAGAAATACTGCAAGGTTCTTTAGTTGAGGCAAATTGCTGTGGCTCCTCTGAAATGTCATGTGGGATTTTGTAGTAGAGGTTTCGTAACCCTTAAACTGTTCTGTTACTGGCTGATTATTTGAAAGCCTGTGTTTTGATATTCCTTCCTGTTTCAAACAGCTGTACATGTCATTTATGAACTATACTAAAAAAAAAAATATCTAGGCTGATTCATGTAATGGAAATTTCATTATTGGTTTCAGTAGTCTGAAGTATATTCTTTGTTTTTCATAGTATTTAGAGATTTTGCAGGGTGTCACATTGTCAAAAATAGTTTCAATCAATAATACTATATAGAGTTTTCTAAAATAAATCATTGAACACAAAAATGAAAATGGTTTTATGAATTTCCTCTGTGCATATTGGTGTTTGTATAAAAAGTGCTATTAAAATATGATATATGATCTGTTATTCATTACAGAATGGCTCTGGATTGGTAGACTCAGTGGTTATTCAAGCAAGTTTGGGTTCCTTGGGGTTTTTTGTTTATTTTTCTAGAGCAAAAAAATACCTATGACCTTAAGGTGACACTCAGAAGTTAGTGTTCAGAAATGATAAAAGATTATTATTGTTTATCACATTATATTACAGTATAGTAGTTTACTTATTGTTTGTGTTGGCAACTGATAATACAATCACTGTGTGTTCTGGATAGAAATTCGTAGAACAATAAAATACTAATTTCCAGGTCAGTATGCAAGTCTTTTTGGCCTCCTGGTAACATATCTGTATTGACCGGTATATCTGCAGCTTTAAAAATTATATCTCTAAACCTGAAAATGTGCTGAAATCTGATCTGAAGTATTCTAAAGGTGTTGATGTAAAATGATTCATTTACTTAGGACTAGATACAAGCAAATTTCCTTTGACTAATTCTAATGGATTCTGGATCAAGCTGGTTTTATGATACGTGTTGACCAATAAACCAAGAAAGAGCTGCTGTTGTTCAGTTCACTGTTTTTGTTGTGGAGGGTTCCAGTTTTATTCCTTTCTGAAAAGTACTTGCTCTTTGCTATTTCCATTCTTGATTGCTTCTTTTATGTGAAAAAGTTTAATAATCCCTTACACTGACTTAATTTCCTCATTTGATGTATTGACATCTTTATTTTGGACGGGTTTGGGATTTTCTTACTAGTTGCATGTATAGCTGATATAGAAATATAGGCAAACATGAAAATATCCATCACACTTTATTACATCAAAAAGTAGTAACATGAATCCATGCCCCACAGTGAAGATGGTGCATTGACATGCAAATTGCTCTTGATGCATGCTGAATATATTGCTTTGCAGGAGAACTCCCTTTCCGTATTTCATTCTTGATTTTGTTGCAAAGAGAAACTTTTCCTTCCTTTTACAGTCCAGCTCCTGGTAGTTACTCAGAGGGATGAAGTTTGCAGCATTTACATTTTGCATCTAGCCATTTCCTTTGCTCAAGTATAGTGAGAAATAGTAATTAAAATGAGAAATGAACAGGATTTGGCAAGCAGTTTGTGATGGTAGTCCTTGGCTTTGGATGAGGATTGTGATACGTATTCTTCAATGCTCCAGCTGGGGTCATGGCTTTCAAACCAAAAACATACTGTGATTGTTGTGTCCTCTAGAAGTGGTGGTGACGGTGCTAAAGTTGGTTAATAGATGTTGTCAGCCAGATCCTCACTTGATACAAATAATAATAATGCCATTGAAGTCTGTTACCTCCTGAGAGGAAACTGTTCCTTAGGATGGAAGGGAAAATCACCAAAAAGACAGTAAGCAAATTCTTTCAGAAGTTATAAAATATGTTATTGTAAATATGTGGTAAATAGCCTTTTTTTCTTGAAATTTGCTGATTCTTGGGATATTTGTTAGGCTGATGAGGCATTTCTGTTTTCTCAAGATCTGTTGGGGGAAAGGTATGTGGTGCCTTTGAAAGCCTCTTTATTTCTGCATAACTAGTGCTTCCCAGTAACGTGAAGGGTTAAGTTAGTGTTTGTTCTTCTTGGGTCGTCTTTCCCGTCCCCATCCGCCCCCCCAGTCAGAGCCAGAATTATTGGGTCTGGATAAGAGGAAATCCACCTGTCTGTCTTACTCCTTCGTCAGCTGTTAACTATGAATTATAATATTTCTTGGCTATAAAATTAAAATTAATATTAAATGACATAATTTGAGTTTTTCAACTTAGTTTCAGTAGAATCAGGCCAGATTATTTCTTCATATCTCATTTGAATGTAATTTTTTACAAAACTGAGGATTTGCTTATTGTCATGAGTTACATGTGGTTCAGCCTTTAATAATACTCAGTACAAGGAACTGCAAATGACTTGTAAGGGTTTAGATGCTCTCTCCACCTGCTGTAAATTGCCATGGACCTCTTGACTCTAGTACCTATGTTTCCCTTCTTTGTTAAGATTTTGTCCTTCTTTGTTAAGATTTAGGTGTATAATTGCACTGTAATGTGTTTGATGGGATTTCTGCTTTTGTGGACTGTCAGAGCTTTGGGTTTTTAAAATTATAATGGTTGTTTACATACATTAATCTGTGTTCTTTGTAACATACAGTAATACAGCTGGAACAGATTTATTAATCAAGAGTTTTATAAATAAGCTAGTGTGTTTCAGCTGAACAGATTGGAGAAAAATAGAGACAAATGTTTCTTCAAGACATTTTGTCATGAAATTGTAATTATAAACAAGGTTATTTTGATGTTTGGATTAAAAATAAATGTTGAGTTAAATTAAATAGTTGAATATTTATTTTATTGTTGTCAGCATTTTCTTTAATCCTTTTTATGCTTGGAGTGGCAAACTTTAATTAAATTTGCAGTTGTTTCAGCACAATTAAGAATGTCCTCTATGCATAACGGGACATAAATCTGCATGAAAATAAGCCATCTTTGAATACAAAAGTAATAGTTGAATGAATCTTTTAAATCATGCCTAATAGAAGAAACAAAGCCATTTCATGTGGCATAGCAGCTGTTTTGGTGTACCTCTATAAACTTCATATGGGAGAAAATTCCTTTGCTGAGGAATTCAAAGTGTTGTAAATTTATTTCTGGACATCAAATTCCCGCCGTCTGTATCATAGCAGGTCACGGAAGGTAAGCCAGTGCTACTGGCATAGGCACTGTGGCTGTCTGACTTTTTCGTTTTTAACAAAAGGCTGTGGCGATTTTAGAGGTACTTTCTGTATGTCCTTTGCTGCAGTGCTCCATAGCTCTCCAAGCTACTGAAATGCTCTCATTGATTCTCCAAGTTTTTGACTTTGCCAAAACTTGCATGGGTCGACTGTTCAGGCTTCCTTTCTGTCACTCACCGTAATTTGGTCGGCATCACTGAAGAAGTCTCATTTTGCAAGGCAATAGATCAGTAAGTAGGAACTAATTTGAGAAACGAACAGATACGTTCTTGGTGAATGTCCTGCCATCCTGATTCTTCTGGGACAGAATGAACACAACGGCAGGGAAACCATTGTATGTATTGTATGCAGAGAGGAGACAGTTTTGCAGTGCTATTTCTTTTTGATTTTGATTTTCCTTTGAAGATTGTCAAGGTATGGGCAAAGAATGTGATGCTCTGAGAGGCAGAGCATCTAAGGCAGTTGAGATTTCCAGATTAAAGGTTATTTCACTATTGCTTTTAATAAGTACTGTGTTAAAATGACATTTAAATTTTTTCTCACTCTGCTGGAGGTGTTATTCACAATTGCCAAAACCTGATTTATGGTTTTGATTAGAAAATGGGAATTGGACACTGTTCTTGCATCAACGGTAAAAGATGGGGCAGTAAATTTGCAGTGCGATGAGCACTGTGGTCCTAAGAAATTCTTTTTACCATTGGGGAACTTCGGTGTTCCTCAGCAGAAGGTTATACCTTGCGAGTTGTCCCTGGAGTCCACTTGAAATGAAAATAAGCTTTATTCTGGATATTAGTGGGTTTTTTCCTCAGACATCGTAGGCATGTTCTCCCCATGCTTTTGCTAGAATATAATATGCCACAGGAGAGTAGGTGAAGAAGTAAATGAGATCAATTCTTTTTCTTTGTAACTCCTCTTTTTTTTCTTCATTTAATTTAATAATCCCTTCCTTGTGATTTTTGGTTTTTTTTCCTACAAACTGTCCTTTCCTTCTCCCTGCTTTCAAATCCCTGTTGAATACCAACTTTCAGGATTTTTTTCCTACTTTATTCCCTTTTCTATTACTAATGCATCATTTTCCGCTTTCAATGCAAAATGAACTCTGTGCAGGGTTTTTTTAGCTCTTGGTTCAGAAATGTGCTTAAAAAACAGATTAAAATTTCACTCTGGTTTAGAATCATAAGCATTTATGCACTCTTTAAAAAAGGAAATGTTTTCCTGAATTAAGGCTTCAAACTGTAATCTTTTTTAGCTAGCGAATTTTAATAAAACAATGTATTTAGCTTAAAGCACCATGAAAATAGCTTTTAATAATTCTCTTGGTAGGATCAGAATGAAGAATAATCCAGTCCTCTTCAGAAAGGTAGGAGAAAAATAGTTGTAGATCTAAACATCACACATTCGGTAGGAATGAAAAATATTGCAAATGTTTCTGAATATTTATATTGAATTCTGGATATTTAATGTATTGAAGTAAAGATGAGAGTTCAACACAGTGTCTGAAACAAAGAAACCCTAACAGAAAGAAGTTACTTATCTGCAGTGTGCTGATGCCTGTCATCACTTTGCTGCTAAAATATCTATTTTTAGAGGTTAATGATAGGGTCTACTGACCACAGTCTACAGCGAATGGAGGGTGAGCAGAAAGTGACACACTCATCAGGCTTTTAGAGATTGCCTCTGATACTGTCTTACCTGAGTGCACTGAACAGATCTTCAGGAGTTTGTTTGCAGATTAGATGAATCCATGAAGGGAAAAATTCAATGAAGTTTTAAATTATTATTATCTATTCTGCATTAGGAGATTGTCTTTGCACCAATTAGGTGAAAACTAAATGTTCAATTATCAGTAATCTTCTTGGTCAGTGGAATTAATTTTTGTTTTGTTTTATTTTTCTGCAAAAAGGATAAATAAGTTACCTTGCATTATGTCTTATTTTTATCTTATCGTCTCTTATCAAGACACTATTTGGCGTTAACACATGCAGGTGTTTTCAACAAGATAGTTTATACCAAGCTTATGAAAATCTGACTTTGAAGAGCGTTATCTGGAGAACCAGCTGATGGTTGGAAACATATGCAACAAAGATGAAATGAAATCTGTCTTCTAGCACGTGGAAACAATATTTTCTCAACAAGATTATTCCATACAAAAGATTTACAAGAGACTTCTTAAAGCAGCAGTGATATGGACAACAATATTTTATGTAACGCTGTCTATGAAGAAAAGATCTGATATAAAAGTCGTACTATCAACTTTTTCCTCCAGAAATGCATACTGCTTTAGATAAACCTGTTTTTCATGTGTATTTCCTGAGGTCCTCAAAGTGATCTTTCGTCTTTCATTTCTGCTTTTTGAGATGAGTCCAGAAACAAACCATGCACGTGCATACTCCTCAGCTTACGAGACCATAAATAAAAGTCTAATCCAGACATGACTTTCCCATTCATCTGTATCTCTCACCAAGAACGTGAAAGACCAAGTTTCATCAGACTCAGGGCAGGGAGAAAAAAATAAGAAGGGAATTTTGAGTGAGAGCCACCCCCCAAAATTTGAAGTTATTTCTTGCAGATACTTTTGTGATATATTTTATTCCTCTCTTAGA
>KZ507348.1:47548-60938 GCA_002844005.1 Limosa lapponica baueri
GCTGGACAGGAGCCAGGGAGGGAAACGGGGACGGCGGAGGCTTGGTCGCCTTCATCCAGGCGCCTGGGGGAAGGGGACGTGGTGGTTTTCACCCCTAAGCACCGCTATGGGATGGGTGCTGAACTGGGGTGCACCATCCTCAGGTCCGCAAGGGTGGAGGAGCTAGACATGCGTCTGCCCACACTCCTATCTACCAAACTGCCAAAACAAGCAAAGTCTTCCGACAAAGAGGGATCCAAGTCCATGAATGTGGCTTTTCTTCCCTGTGAGATGTGTTATGAGCTGGCAGTGCTGAATAGACACAGGGATTTTAAGGCCAGAAGGGGCTGTGGGATCATCTGATTGGATTCCCGTATAACAAGCAGAGAATTTCTTCCTGTTCTTCCCCGAGCAGACATGACACGGCAGCAAGAGGAAAAACAGGGAGAATAAAGATGCCCTCCACGCTTCTTTCTGTGCTATGGGCTTGCAAGGCAGGAGAACAGGGCTGTTTCCCGCAGGGCAGACAATCAAGACACTTATGGGCAGGAAATGGGTGAGCATGCTCCCTGCTAAGGTCTTCTGCAGAAGGAAGCATGCACCTTGATGGATCAACTTCTCTCATTCCTTGCTCCCTCAGCCCCATCTTTCAGGGAGCACCTCCTTCAAAGAAAGAACTTATCATCCAAGAAGATTTGTAGGATTAACAAAGAGGAAGGGGTCAGCCACCAGGAGAGGGAATGGTTCCAAAGGATTGTTCTGACTGTGTTTGGATTTCTGTTGTGTATGTGAACGATGTGCTCATAGGAATGACTAGGGAACAGTTGACTTAATACTGAGCCACACAAAGCAGGAGTAAGAGGAAAGCAGACTTTTGGGGGCTCTAAAGTCTTGGGAGATGCAAAGACACAGACTCAGAGAGCTTCATGGGAGGCAACACCCAGATGAAGTAGGTAGGGACTTCCACCACTCCAGGGTAGACAGGAGTGCTGCACATTGACATTTTTTGGAAAAAACAGCATAAGATGGGTGAAGCCAAGGTATCTGAGGACTGTGTGATGTAGACCCCAAGACATTCAGCAGGGAAGTGTATGGTGTACTGTCTCCTGCTCACCTTCAACATGCTCTCATGGGGCACTGAAATGCTTCTGGAGTGTTGAGTACAGCAGATCACTGTGGAATGGGCCCGTAAAGAGGGTTATAGATATATCACAATATGGATATGCTTTAGGGAAGGACTTTAAGGAAACCGTCATGGCTTTGTTTTGGTTTGGGCAGGCATTTTTAGGAAGCAGAAGGTGACATGATGAACCTCAGGGAGGCTCTGGAACTTTGGCTGTCAGTGACCCTAAAACCTGATGTCAAAGCACAGACAGAAAGACAGAGAGCCCAGCAGACCCTGGGAAACACAGAGCTGTCCACATGGCTTGAGGTGGAACTCAGGAGTGGGTACAGATGGAGGAACTGAGAGTGTCTTTCACTTTTTATTTCATCTTTATTCATCTCACCCTTCCTAAAGAAGAAAAACAGTTTACAAAGCATATGTGTTATTTGGCTGGCTTCTCCAAACCCAGCCTGGACCGGTGATGGGGAGCAAGGCAGAAAAGAGAGGTTCTGGTTGTGGCTCTGCTTTTGGCTGTGATGGAGACAGTGGAGCAGGTCCTCCTTCCTCGGCATCTCCACTTCCCACAGAGTGCACCACAGCAACAACTGGATACTTCAAAGAGAATGATACTAAAGTAGGTCATATGTAGGACCCTGCAGCTCTTGCAACATAATTTAGGTAGTTTTATTGGCCTGCTTATGACTGTTGCTCTCAAGTTTGATCGACAGGGCAGTAATGCTTCATGGAACGCTTCCAGGTAGGCTGCAGTTTGTTGACTAAGCATCTGGCACAATTTCCTCTCCATTATTTCCAGGTGCTAAATCACATTAAATGATAGCTAATAATTATGGTTTATCCTTTCCTAATAATGCTGCTTTCCCAGGGAAGCTGTTGCCACAGGGAGGTTGTGGGAGTGTGAATGGGTGGGGAGGGCACAAGGAGATATTTCTGTTCACCCGGAGCCATAAAAAAGTTGGAGACCCCTTAGGCTAGGCACGCAGGATCCAACCTAGGAGATATTATATCTTGTCAAAAACACATTTATTTATTTTCTGGGCCGGTTTTCCATCAGAAAAGGCAACTGCGTCAAAATGGAGAGGTTTTGCAGGACCATCTTAATTTCAAGGCAAAAATGCACAGCTTTGGTTTTATTGTTTTGTTTTGCATATTTCAGATAGTTTCATCTGAATTTTTGAAAAGAAGCCATTTTATTTATTTTTATTTTGAAGTGATCTTATGTCAAAATAGAAAGTCATTAAACTATTGAAGCAGCACACTGCTGTACCTTTAATATTTTATAGAATATTCAAGTGTTTTAATATTACTGACGCAGAAGAATTTTATCTTGTCAAACAAAAAATTATGATGTCTTTCCACCTGATTTTCAACTCTTAAAATTAAAACAAAACAGAAATTCCCATAATATGCTCATTTGATTTTCTGGCCCTCCTGACTCGCCTTAGGCATGATGTACTCTCCAAACTCCTTCATTCTGACAGGCTGCCTAAATCCAGATTAACTGAGAGCAAAGTATTAGCAGTGCTCTCCTAAGGACCCCTCTAAATTCATAAAGCAGCCTTACAGCTCTATAAAATGAGAGCTGCAACAGATAAGCCCCAAATCCATGACTCATTCTCCCCCGTTATAAACACTGAGTCCTGTCAGGAAGATGCTTCAACAGGAAATTGCACAGATTCTCTAAGAGAAGAAACAAAACGTGGAAAAGTGTTTTAGTGCTGTTGGTTTTGGTGGAAAAAGATGTTTCTGTTTAGACAACATTTTCACTTTGCTTTCCTAACTGCATTTTGGATACAGATACCTTGACAGATGAATTTGAAGACATAGATGTATCTTGAGAGACATAGATGGGAGCTCTGTGGAGCATGCCCAGTCTGTGTTAGATGTTCAGTCTGTGTCCAGCACAGCAATACTCCGGTGAGATTTGTAACTGAAGTGTCATCTGTGCCCAGCATCTGAAATGAAGAATATTCTCTGTATTTAGCTCACCTGAGCACAGTATCTTCTCAATCAAAAGTTAACGTGCACATCACTTGCACCTGGATACATCAGAGGTGACTTAGTGAACTTTTGAAGGCAAGACCCTGGCGAGTAACAGGTTTTGTAGTTCTGGTTATGGCTTTATTAATTATAACCCTGGTCCAAACACATCCCCATATCACTGATCCCTGTGGACCAGGAAAGAGTTGAAGAGGATAGAAAGGCCTTATCATAAAATACTTTATATTTCCATTGAGCGAGACAATGGAGTCTTGCCTTCTTGTGTTCATTCTCAGAGGCCAGGTGGACACTGAAGCTTTTGAACTTCTTAGGCAGCATCTTGGTTTTCACTTCCGTATTTCCAATGTTTATCATCAATAATCAATACATAAGAATAACCAAATATAAGAATTAAAAACTCTCCCTAAAACCTCTTCTCTTCAACCAAAGCCAACCACTAACCTTCAGACTATTCCTGTCCCATCAGTTATTACTACTTTTGTTCATTATTCGTGTTAAGACTACTGTGACTTCCCTGAAATCTTTAAATCAACCTGACATAAAGCCAGTGTTTTTTCAAAAAGAACAGACAAGGAAAGTGAAAAAGGTGTTTGTTTTGCGTGTTTTTGGTTTGGTTTTTTTAAGGTATCCAAACACATCTCCATGTTTAACCTGACTTTTCCTGTAAACACTTTATAAATGGATGATACTCTGCTCAAATGGCCGTACTCACCATTGCAACTCTGGCACAAGCCTCACACACTAGCGATGGCTACAAAATAATAGTTATTCAGAGTCTGCAGAGTAGGATAGATGCAATTTAAAAACACATGTATCAGCATTACAGCTCTACTGGAAAAGAGGCTGTAGTCACCGGTGTTGCAACTCAGTGAGATCACTGCATCATGCACTCTGAACTATTAACTACACGTATTTGCCTATTTTATGGGGTTGACCACTAATGGGGTTGACAAGAAGCTGGAAGTATATTAGGCTTTTCTTTCTAGAGCTGGGTCTTCTGTTATTTGAGAGGCTGTGGGGCTGACTGCTAGTTTGGTAACCCGGTCTTATGCCTGGTAATGTTTTAGCCTTTTCTTTGGTTCCATCAACCCTGCCAGAAGGAGGATGTTCTTAATTCAGACTGGGAAACTGAGACAGGTAGTCTGGCTTAAAATAACAGAAGAGCTAAGCTTGACACTGATTGGGATCAGACATCTTGGGATAAACCCCACTGCAGGATGGTGCATTTTCTTCACTCTACGAGCCACATGTGACATACATCAGGAAGTCCAGGGTAGCGGTGTACCAACACTACCTCAGAAGACAACGGTGGCTTGTCTGGTGCTGACCTGGGCAAGCAAGCCCATATCCCAGAGTAATACAGCCCAGTGATACCGGGCTTCTAGCCCCCACGCAACATAACCCTACTGCTCACCCACCACATGCCATAGCTGGGGCAAAGAACCACATGCAAAATGTTGGAGAGCCACATGTGATTCAGGAGCTTCTGGGGAGCCACTCCTGCCCTAACAGCTTCAACTCAAGCTGCTCACCTGAACTAATACACAAACTGCCTTGTCTTAAAAAACTGTGTTAACCTGGTGAAGCCAACTGAGGTTAACCAGTCTGGGTGAAGTATGAGTCTTCTTTGTGTCGGGGTTATGGGCTGGGAGCTCCTAATTTCTGTGCTTGATCTCTAAGCAGCTCTGTGAGACTGTGGGAATCTGCAGATCATGGACATTTTGCTTCTTAAGTTAAATATATTTACTCAACAGGACTTTGAGCTTCAGAGACTGGTGTGTTGCACTTGGCATAAAAATAAGGGCAAAGACAGGCCCTCTCTGCTCTAAACAAGACCACATCTCCAGGGTGAAGGGGAGACCCACTCTCAGCTCTGCTTTGCTCAGCTCTGCTCTCAGTTCCTGAGCTCTCTGCAGGTTTCCACCAACCCCCCACCTTAGCATCAAAGTTAATGGTGATTCCCGTAGCACCTATACTTATCCAGAGTAGAAGACCAAGCATGCAGATTAGAAGAAAACCATACCAAAATCTCCACCATAGCCAAGAAACAAAGCAGAAAAACCACACATATTCAAGAAAGATGGCGAGGCCCAGGAGTGATTTATGGGTGGGACACAACATTTCTTACCAGCATTGGCATTGCTCCACTGCAGGATAGGATTGGGCAGTGCATGAGTGATCCAACTTCAGCAGCTCCAACTGGCTGGCTGCCTTCCACACCAGGAGCTCCAGCAGTGTCCACAACACCTGAGCCCTGTCACCGGTCACCAGTGACGTACCCAGCATGGGAGCCATGGCTGAATTTCTGAAGAGTAGTGATCAGCTCAAGAGCAATAGTGTGGTCTCCAGGAACAAGCCAGGAACCAAACCTGATTTCCTGTAGCCCACTGACAGCTTTCTACCCTCCCCACCTTATATCCATTGTCAGCACATGCAAAGGCTCCATATCCTATTGCCAGTTGCTTAATCCATTCCTTCCCGCCCCACCATTGATACAATAATACCCCACTGAGGAGACCCACCCACCAGGAAATCCCCCTTTAACACCCTGCAAAGGAGCAGCCAGATTTATCTCTGCCGCTCTTCTGGAAAACTAAATGAGGACTCATCTGCTCTAATCCCCTTTTAAGATCTCAAGATGAGGCCTGTGTTCACGTATTAGCATATCTAACAGCTCCTACGTGTGTGCTGCAAGGCTACTGCTCCATGGAGGCCAATCACGTACCAACACATAGTTCAGGTACCCTACTATCTCCCTCTGAAGACATAAACGACTGAGCCTTTGCAATGACCTCATAAAAATGCCTGAAATGAAGATTTGGGTTAAATGGGCTTGGAGATCTCCAAGAAGAACAAATCCCATGACTCAGCCACAGCCTCCTGCTGTTTTGGGAACCACTCCTTTCATGTGATGCACAGCATTTCCATTGGGCTCGTTTTTGGCACAGCAGCTGTGACTTCCTTGGTGTGGATAAGAAACAGGAGCTCCAGTTTGAGGAAAATTCTGAGATTTCTACAGCTCCTTTGGGCTTGCATTGGAATGACAGGGAGGCCTTTCAAGACTTTCACAAGTCTTGAAAAGGTCTCAAAAACCTGTAGGTGGATGTCAGCCATGAAGTAGCTGAAGGTTTGGGGTGAAGGTGTCTGCTTGGGATGTGGGTGACCAAAACTGGTCATTGCTGTTCTTGAGGCTTTGCTGTTTCATGCTGAAAGTCTTAAGTTTGTTACGAAGCACTGACAGTGTTAGGGAGCACAAGTTTTTGTGGTTTGTGGTGGGCAGCAGAAGGCTGGGAAGGGGTAGGGAGGCCAAGGGCCACCATCGGCACTGACTGGTGTGGCACATGGCTGTGAGTCACACAAGACTTTTGTGTCCTCACTGTTATACCACCCGCTGTGCACCGCGCAAAACACACCCAGCCACGTTGTGGGGAGTTGTCCTGGGCAGAATTTTGAACTGAACCACTATTACACAGTTACCTGAAATTGCTGGAGACTGGACTTTCTGACCAAGGATGTGCATCAGGCCTGGTTGATGCTAAACTGAAGACTGGGCGATTTGATCTCAGCCTTTTCCCAAGACCCAAACCAGGTTGGTCCTCTTAAGACATACAAATTCAGATGTTGGCTGTGGATTTTTTGGGCCATGGTTGCTGCCTAACTCCTTCATTTTGGTAGTCCCTGCCTATCTGGAAGCAGGAAATATTAATATATCCACTAAGCTCCTGAATGACGTTGTCCATTAAGAGACTTGTTGGGCCATGTATTATGCAAGCCCAAGAGTTTTTACTCCTCCCAGCTAACCTGGGAGAAGCATCTGTTTGGAGAGAAGCTTTTTCACGGCCATAACCGTCAGAAACTTTGTTGTGCCAGCACAAATGCCAATTCCCCTTTCCATACTCAGTCCTGCAAGCCTAGCGCTGGCAAGTCTGGAACTGCACTGAAGACCTGAGCCATTTGCATGATTAAAGGTTGCAGGACCGAGCTGATTAGAAAGATTCAGCAAATTCTCCAATCAGAGCATTAGCGCAGATCCACTAGGCGAGGAGCCGGTGCTGAGTATGTAATTGGCTTCTCCTCAGAGTAACTTCCACTGGTTTCCACCAAGAGCTGGAAGTTCTCAGCTTCTCTCAGGATTGATCTCTGCACCTGCAGAGCGAACGCCTGTAAATATTGTTGTGGGTTTAGTGGCTTTTTCTTTATAATATCAAAACCTGCTGCTTTGATTAGAGATGGGTGGAAAAAAATCTGACAGTGTTTTCTGGCGTTTAGTCCCTAATTGGAATATTCCCTTTGGGTATTTAAAAAAAAAATTAAATTGGCCCAGATATTTTTTTATGAATAACGCTTTAATTAAATTTTTACATATTACATGTTCATCAATCGAAATAGTTAGACAAATAGCATGAGTGTTAGTCATGTATAAGCAAAGGGATGAATCAGTCAAAGACTGCATGTGTTACAACAGCCTCTCCCGCCGAGGGCACATGTGAGATGCTGAAAGGAAGGGTAATTAACATGAGAGATGGAAGAAAGTGAGAAAAGGGAGCATAGGGAAAAAAAGGCCAGGAGAAAGGCGAGATACCCAGTGGGATTAATAAGGTAAAGGGCTCCCTTGCTTACGCAGGCATAAATTATGGAGTCAAGGGACCTGAGCTCTATTCCCACCTCTGCCACTGATCTGCTCTGCAACTTCACAGCGTTACTTCGTTTTCCCCTCTTCCTTGAACTTCCACCTCCTCCTTCAGTTTGCGCAGGTTAATTTGACAAGTTCTCCTCCACATCAACTTCAATCAGAGCGGGGGGACTGGGGCTAGGCTTTAGGAAGAGCGGTCTAACGGTAAGGGTAGTGAAGCATGAGGATAGATTGCCTGGGGAAGGGGTGGGAGCTCCGACCTGGGAGGTTTTCGAGAACAGGTTAGACAAACATCTGTCAGGGGTAGTTAAGGCAGAGTGGATCCTGCCTTTGGGCAGAAGGGTGCGAGGTCCAAGTCTGATATCTGTGATTTTAAGGTTTTCTGGAGCAGGGCCTGAGCCTGCCAGTGCACCTAGACATCAGTTTCATTCAAAATAACAAATGTTTCATTAGAAAAAGTAAGGTTTTGTAGGAAAAAACCACTCCTATACCAAGATGCACCCTTAATTACACTGGCCTAACATTTGGCACTTCCAATGAATTAAATAAAGGTTATATTGATTTACACCATGCCAAGAGAAGAATTAGGCCCCTTGTTCCGCTTTTGGCCAAAATATATTTTTTACTTTACTCGATTTATTCAGTAACTGATTTTCAAAGATATTTCCTAAGGGTTCTTGGTTGTTCTTTTTTTTTTTTCCCCTGCACTTCACATATCATCTACCCCCACTCATTACATAGGGCAGCAGCAGCATTGCCACCAAGGGAGCTTACATTTAACAGCAAGAGAGGAAGCTTTAGCAGCTCCCATCCCAAGAGACTCCAGGATGCGTAGCTTTGATTTTGTTGCTGTAAGACAGGCAGGGATGAAAGCGATGTGCACTGTCAGTAAACCCTTGAGGTACTGGGCTCCTCCAGCAGTTTGCTGAATGCCTTCCACTCCCACTAAAGTCACCGAAGACCATGTAGCCAGAACAGGTCATCACCCTTCCTTATTCCCCTCTGCCAAGTTAATATGCTAGGTAAGGAGCCATGTGTGGTTCCCACCAACTCTGGAGTGCCCACACCCATAGCCATGGGGTATGGTTGCTCTTTAAACAACCTGTAGCAGAACTACAGGGGCATTTAGGATGCAAAATCAGGAATAACATCATGTCCACCAAATACAAAGGCAGGGGTGACATAAGAGCAAACAGACATTTGGTGAATTAAAAGCAGCAAAAATGAGAAGTATAAGCTGGAATTGCAAGTTTTCTTGTGATCAGGTTGGTGAAGCTCTGGGAAAGCCTCGCAATGTGAAAGAGAAGAAACGAAAATACTGTAATGAGGTATAGCCTGAGGAAGGGAGTACTTCATCAAAGCAAAGGTTATCATTTGGCTTAAAATGGGTTAACATAGACAAACCCAGCGACAGAGATCGAACCTGGATCAAAATCCACAGCCCTTGTCTCTCTTCAGAGACACTCCAAACCCCACCTGGAGGTTATTCACATTCTGGGTGCCCTCCCTTGCCTGGGAGGGCAAAACCCGTGTGTAGTTCAGACTCAAAGAGATCATCTCCGTAGGAGAGAACATCTCTGCACAATTCCAGCTCTGCTCGCCACGAGAGCTGACGAGTGCATGGCACGGGGCTGGGCGAGAAAACTGCATCTCTGTAATTAGGTAGGTGGGTGTTATTCGAGCTTAAGAAACCTGGGCAGCATAAGGTAAGCATAAGATTAATGAAATTGGCTTGTCTTATGAATACAAATAATGACTGGTTGAGAAAGTTGTCTGGAGGTGTTTGGTATCCTTCACTCCTATAGCAGGTTGGGGTTTTTTTGGAGGTCAAGTAGCTATCTCACACTGCAGCAACTGTGCTGTAGTTCTGATTATGGGAGGGATGATGTAGCAGCAGGGGAAATGAGTTTTGACAACATCTATCCACAATTTTGAAATTGTTTTGGGGTGACCAGTTCAAAAATCTGCGTGGCTCAGTGAGAGAAATCATCACGTCTGAGAGCTTTTTGGTGGGCATCAGAAAACCCAGACCATTCTCCTAACCCAGGTTGGGTGTTCCATTTAAGGACAGCTAAGTCCTTGAGCTGGCTCCTCATCCCTACTGTAAAAGCTTGTGGCACTTGCCCACACTACAGCATAAGAACTGCGTGTCACCAGCTTCACCAGTGTGGGCACAGGGGCATGGGTGGACAGTTGTCCATGATAGGGTAGCCCAAAGCCCATAGAAAAGTAGACACAGTGTGTGTGAGAGCTTCACCATTTTAAATCACAAGTTATGGCTATTTTGTTGTTGATACTGTTATTGAAATCCTGTCTATCATTTGACAGTGAAGCTGACAGAAAACTTCAATTTATCTCAATTCTGTGGTCTTATATTCACCAAGAGCTCAAGCTCTGTCTTATTCTGGGTGTGACCAATTGCCAGGTGATCTCCTAGCCAAAGATTCATCTTGCACGGTTTTTCTTGGCTTCCCAAATCAAACTGATGACACAGTCCAGCTGAATGTCAGGCTAACTCTTTGTGGTAGCTAAAACCAACCATTATTAGGGCGTATGCGCAGTAGAGAGTGAGCTCTAGTTTAAAAGCACTGCGGTGCAGATCCTTTTCTTCAATTTTTAAGTACTAGGACTCATTTCTCCATGTTTGGGACCAACACCAGGCTGATCACCAGTTCAGAGTTGTTTTAGCCAACGCACAATGGTGTATGGATAGATACATTTTTTTTATTATTTTTTTTTTTTACTTTTGCCGTTGTGATTAGTCTGATTGTGTCTTCCTAGGACTGAAAGATTTACAGCAATGCCTCTTAGAACATGACTTAGTCGTAAGAGTTTCTGCAAAGGCTTGGCCATAAAAGATGTATGCATGACAGAGTTCGAGGTCTGCACCCACTTGTCTAGCAGATGTGTTTATGGAGGGTATAGCTATTTCCTTCAGAAAAGGGTGATGTAGTTCAGTTCTTGAGCTTACTGTTTTGGTTGGGTGAGCCAATAGATTTCTTAGTTTGCCCACCCTTAGGAGATGCTCTCTTTGCTGTAGCGTCCTCACGTGCACTCCCTCCGTGATGGACAAGTACAGAACCGACTACAACTTTAGACAAGTGTTCAATATATTTAGCTCCCTTTTCCACTTGCAAATTATACAAGAGCTTCAACTATAATCAGAATATCTGTCATCCAAAGCTTATCTGCTGCCTTATAATTGCTTGTAAATCATCCAGTCTGTGTCCGGGGCTTTGCAGTTTTCTTATTCCTCTCTGGCTAAATGGGGACCTGCAATCCTCATTGCTTCAGCAGCTAGTTGCGTCCTCAAGTGCTTGGGATTAGAAAGCAGGAAAGTAATGATTACTCTCTACTTCACAGGTGGGCAACTGGGGTGGAGGCAAGGGCAGGTGAGCTGCTCAAAAATCATGCTGTTTCAGGCCGAGCCCCTTCTCTCCTCAGGAACCACAGATCCAGCCTCCAAACCATGCTTCCTCTCACCAACCCTTTATAAAAAGTGGCTCTTGTGCTTTGGGAGCTGCATAAACTTTTCCGCCTCCCCAACGGGGTGAAACTGAAACCCATAAAAAAAAAAATAATAAAAAAAAAAAGGTTGCCAAAGGCTGCTGCAGGGGGGGGAGCAGTTCCCTGCAGGTCCCCCAGCACCCAAAACCCCCTCCCTTCTCCAAATTGAGCCTGCAAAGCAAAAAACTTCTGCAAGCCGAAAAATTGCTTAATTGCCTCAAATTGATTCCAGGGTTTTATTAAGATATTTGCCCAG
Source organism: Limosa lapponica baueri (assembly GCA_002844005.1). Classification (NCBI taxonomy): domain Eukaryota; kingdom Metazoa; phylum Chordata; class Aves; order Charadriiformes; family Scolopacidae; genus Limosa; species Limosa lapponica. The sequence continues at coordinate 59,048 of KZ507348.1, forward strand.
CTCTATTATGGTTAATTATTTGTATTACCGTAGACTCTGAGGCCCCAAGCAGAGATCAGGGCCCCATTGTGCTAAATACTGTACAAGCACATAATAACAAAATCACTCCTTGCCCCAGATAGCTTAGAATTACGTGGAGAGCTGCAGCGGAAGGTCGTGTGAACACCTTCTAGGAGAGGTTAACGTGGATTTCGAAAGCCAAAAGGGTCCCTTGTGAGAGCCAGGGCTGCTTTCACTGTGCGTGTTCCCTGCAGCCCTGCTCTTCTTCCCGGTGGGAAAAAAACCAAGGAGAATATTAGACACACAGCCAACAGAGGAACCCCCCCACCCTGGCCAAGGCTTCATGGTGGGAAAAGGGGGGCGGAAATAGAGAAGAGGAAAGAAAAGTGGAGAAAACAAAACAGGTTCCTGTGCTGCTTTCTCCTTCCCCTTTCGTTTGTGCTTGGAAGCTTGGCTCCGGGAGGTTCGTGAGGGAGCTTGTTTCCCCGGGGATTTCCAGCCTCATTTTTGCAGACACAGAGTGTTCCTCAGTTGAGGTAAACGTTCAGATGAGCACCCGGCTTTCAGGAGACCCTGCACCTGCTGCCTCTGCCTCCCTCCGCTTCCCAGGCGAGGAAGAGGAGTGTCCAAAATGCAGAAGGGGAACCTTACGCTTCTCCTTCCCCCTTCTCCCACCCCACTCCACAGCCGAATCTCTGTGGTTGCATGTCACCCATGCACAGGAGATCTTGCTCTTGTTGAGGGCTCAGCACTGGGGGGGCTTTCCCACACCTGTGAGCGAGTAGGAAGAGTTTTGAGACCTTGAAGCCTTGCTGGAGGTGATGCTCGGGGCTGGGAGAATGGCAGGTTTGGGATGAAGGCCCAGCTGCTGAGGCAACCCAGGGTCTTGCTTGTGTCCTGGGTGCTGCTGAGCTCTGGGTGACCCTCCAGGGATGCTCCGGAGGTGCCTCGCAGAGAGACCACGCATCTCTGCGCTGCCCACCCCTTTCTTGTGCTTTTCCCCATGTCATAACCCAGGGTGGTGAGGACATGAAAGGCAGCAAACTGTAGCCCAAAACCAGGGGGAAATCCAGTTGTTTCCAAGCACTAAACTCAGGCCTCAAGTGGAGCGGGAAGCTCTGGAGATAACGCGGTGTCTGTGTGTGTGTGTGTGTGTGTGTCTCTCTGTGTGTAAAACGGCCTTGCAGAATCCCTCAGCTTTAGCAGGGCTTTGAAAAAGATCTGGGTGGTGATTCAAAATCCAGGTTATGACCTGTGACCTTTGGATGAGAAATTGTTGCCATTTAGGATGTGTTAGGAGGTCCATCCTTTTCATCAAATGCGTGTTTCTTCTTGCTGCGGGAGGCAATCACACCGGTATATCATTAACTCACAGAAAAGGAGGCTGTAAAAGAAGTTGATGGGGGACCTTAGCCCACACCCTGCTGGGGTCTGCTCAGAGCACAATATCCCAGCGACCATGAGATTAAGCTAAAGAGAAAAGTGAAAATGCTTTTCACGATTCACACGCCCTTTAGATTGTTTTATTAAACCATTTGAATAGGGATTTCCCTTTCGGCCGACAACGGGGCCCGGCCAATGCATAGTTCTAGGTTGCTATGACTTAGTTGGTGCTGGCTAATCACAAGTGAGGGCAAATTTCATATAAAATATCTCGGGCCATTGTCAACCTAATGCAGCGTGACAGTGCCAGCACAAAGGGGGATTCATTCACCCCAGCAGGTAATAAGGACGATTTGCCATACCAACCAGGCAGTCTCGAGGGGGGCTGTCAAATACGATCAGAGCAGCGAAATGGAGCCTCACATTCCATTCTCAGGTGGGCGAAGGCGATCCTTTTGTTTGACCATGTTGCTTCTGATAACAGAATACAATTTTTTTGTTTTTTTTT
>KZ507348.1:74686-92493 GCA_002844005.1 Limosa lapponica baueri
TTCTTCTTTGCCTTTCCTCTCCTCTTTTTCAGTCTATTATTGAACTCATGCATCTTAAGTGCAAATGTCACGGCCTCTCAGGCAGCTGTGAAGTGAAGACCTGCTGGTGGTCTCAGCCAGACTTCAGGGTCATCGGTGACTACCTCAAGGACAAGTACGACAGCGCTTCTGAAATGGTGGTGGAAAAACATCGAGAATCCCGCGGCTGGGTCGAGACCCTCAGGCCCAAATACAACTTCTTCAAGGCTCCAACTGAGAAGGACCTGGTTTACTACGAGAACTCACCAAACTTTTGTGAGCCCAACCCTGAGACAGGTTCCTTTGGGACCCGTGACAGGATCTGTAATGTCACTTCCCATGGGATTGATGGTTGCGACCTTTTGTGCTGCGGCCGCGGGCACAACACAAGGACTGAGAAACGGAAAGAGAAGTGTCACTGTATCTTCCACTGGTGCTGCTACGTCCGCTGCCAGGAGTGCATACGAGTCTACGATGTCCACACATGCAAATAAAGCAGGCAAAACCCTTCGCTGGGCTCCAAGGGGAGAGATGGATTTGAGCCTACTTCCTCTGAGGTTGCAGACATGGGAGAAGTCTACTTTTTTGATATTAAAAGAATAAAAACTTTAAAAAAGGCTAAAACTGGTTGGATAGAATAGGTCTAATGACTTCTGGGCTATCCTGAGGTATGTCTGGCAGTCACACAAGTTACGCCCCAACGATGCCTCCTGTAGGAGACAGCGGTTTTTCAACCAGCTGACAACATGGAGCTGGGAAGAAGAGCATCAGCAAAAGCATGGATTTGCTCTGCTCTCACCCACCTGAGTGACTCGTGTGATTAAGTGTCTTTTGAAAGACTTGTATCTTCCTAAATATCTCCTTTTCCCTCAGCCAGGCAGAGGCTGTGTTGGACAGCAGCACTAAGCTTTCTGACATCTATCTACACACCCAAATGACCAGATTCTGTGTATAATATGAGCAACAACAACAGCAGAAGAAGAAATAAAAGCAGATAAATTAACAATTTAAAAAAAAAATAATGCAAATACTCTTTTGCTTTTGCCCCGAAAGCAGAGAAGTCTACAAATATATAATAGAGCTCTAGAGCGGGCAGGCTCTTCATGTGAACTTTTTAGCATAGTAGTTTCTGCCAGATGTGACATAGGATTCAGTGACACCTCTAGAGAGGGAGGGAGGCAGAAGGAGAGGGAGAGAAAGAGAGAGAACTTCTGGTGGTTTCCTGCAAATGCCCTGTTGACACACAGGTGATGTGCAAGGTACGGAAAAGTTCAGTGCCTGATATGTGAAGTGAAAAGGACTTGGTGTGTGCATTGAGGAGACAATTCTATGAACGGAGATGTTGCTCCAGCTGTAGCCTGGTACATGGCTCAGCCAACAAGTCTTCCTTGGAAACATGTGGTGCGGAGTGAGTCTCTTGGGGATGGACACTTACTGCTGGGCATAAGACATCCAGCTCCTCAGCATCCCAGCTTGTTCCCATAGGGGAGGAAAGGGAAAGTGTTTATCCCTCCCACCTCATTAGAGAATGCCGTCACCCACAGCGGAAAGTGCACTTAGTCCATCCGCTCTCTGCACCTCATGCTGGCTTCCCCCTGGGCACTTAGCAAAAGCCTTAGACCGCAAGTCTGTGGGGAACATGGCTCTGAAGGACTGCTTGTCACCCATTAATTTACATGATGGTGAACCAACCCACCACCGCCACCCCCCACAAGCCGGAATAGTTTCGGACTCGAGCCAAATTTTGTTCCACACCTAATTTCTACAGCCTTTCCCAACTCTCAAAGTGGCACAGATTAAAATGCACAAAACCCAGACTCTGAACCAGCCCAGAGGTTGGGCAAGTTTGGATGCAGAGCCAAATCCCAACTTTGCAGTGCTGGCCTATCTCTGCCGTTCACCTCTGACTCCTCATCTTTGCATGCTGCTCTACTTCTGGATCTACTTCAGGATCGCCGGTTTACAGAAACAGCTCTCACCTCCTCCGTGGGCATCAGGGCTTCCTTCAGCCACGTGGGTATCAGGCGTGAATCTCAGCCCATCACCTTGGTATTACAGCACTGTAACACTGCTTGAGTTATTCCTGGTGGATACTCGCATATATGAGTGATAATCAAGCACGGAGTTGTAGCCTGTTTAGCCTCAGATGCACTTGTCCTGTGTCCTCTTTATTTTACCCATACCTTTGGGTTCCTATCCTGGGAAAAGGACAATGGTTTGGCATTTTTTTCTTCCTCTTCAGTATAGGAAGGGAAATGGTGCATGATCTATCTCCCAGTGACCAATAAGAGTCATGGCATGTTGGCTAGTTCACACCTAGACATCTATGTAGAGAAATCAGAGCGCTCTTCTCTCCCTGCATGTCAGTTTATTCCCGGGAACCAAAGGAGTATGCAGAAGAAGCAGGGCACAAACAGAGCTTAATCCCATCAGAGAGAAAACAGGAGGAAATGATGCCTCCAAGGATTGACTCTGAGTCATGGTGTCTCCTGGGACTACTCCTAGGCTGGTTCAGTTTATGCATCACCCATTTGCCTCAGGGCTGTGCCCAAGGGCACAATCTAGCTTTGCTTATTGATGGAGGCACTTCTATCAACGCTCTGCAAAAAAAACCCTACGATGAAATGAGAGCAGAGGCACAGAAGGGAGGGAGAAGAGAGGAAGAGATCAAGAGAGACAAAGGAAAAAATGGGGAGAAAGCCATTCAATCATATCTGTACAGGTAATCTCTGCACCCAATGGATGACCACACACCGGCTGGTAGAAAGCAATAGATCACTGAAAACTGAGAGAAAGATGGACCAATTAATGGATGCATGACTGATTTTTTTATAATACAGTCTGGGAGAAAAGGAAATCTGATCATTATGTCAAATGCAGAAGGAAGCCACTGCTGGGGGAAACAACCAATATTGAAACATAAGCTGTCAGGAAAGCTGAAGAAAACCACATATGCGGTGGAGACATTGATGAAGTGGAAAAGATGGGACAAGGGAACACACATCTGATTTACTTAATATGATGCAGTCACAGACATGTCCCACCACCTACTTCTGTCAGTGAATGGTGCCCCAACAGCGAGGATGCAAATCATGGCAATTATCAATCCATTGACTTCAGCAGGATCACACCCACAACTGATTTTACCCTAGTATTTTTAAGCAAGGTGGTTTCAGACTCCTCCTTTTCTACCATACTACTGAAGAAATGGGTTGAAGGATTTGGCTTCCATGCATGGAAGCTGGACTCGGACCCCAGCCCATGCACAGCATGTGAACATCTGCCATTTCTGCTTTTGCACCAGAATCAAGCCCAACATCACTAGCAGACGAAGCTCTTCAGGAAACATGATAGGGGAAAAAAACCCAAACTAGGCATTTGCTGAGCAATTGCCTCTTAAGGTGAACAAACAGATTTTGACTGCAGCAGTGGAATTTATTTCATCTGTCCGTGTCATTTGGTCTGAGCTATTTATCTAGTTTTCTGCTAGGATCAATGGCAAGAAACAAACAAGTCCAGAAGGTGATTCATTATGGCCTAGGATGATATCTAAGCTATGTTTGGTAAATTGCCCTCTGGATGTACCTCTGTCTTTCCTCTGACTTTAGCTGATGAGCTCAGACTAGATGATGAGCTCATAGATGGGTATACAGTCTGATGCTGTGAAGTCCACCATGAGTCAAGGAGGTGAAGCTACAATCTGATCATCAGCTGAGATGGGCTGGAAGTTGTAGTGCTTCATTCAAAGCTGGGGTCAGGCTTGAAACACCTCAGTGGTCTACCCCATTCATGGGATTTTTAACAAAGCCTATGCATACTTGTTTGGTTTTATTATGTAATTAGTTATCCACCGTGATGATATAATGTAAGGGGTTGAGCAGCTGGTACTAAAGTCAATGAAAAATGCCTGTGTGAATTCTGTTAATCACCCCAAGTGCATCTGAGGGTCCTAGTCCCGGGTCTGACTCTGCCCACCCATGAGGAGGAAAGAGGGAGAGCCTGCCAGGGGTCTGGGAGCATGCTGAGTGCTGTCTCCCATGGCTTTGGAGAAGGGACTTGGGCCATCGCCCCCTAATACACATGAATTCAGGAAGTGTCTTTGGAAAACTAAGATCCTGCTCCACTGCCTACACTAAGTGTCTCAAGTCAGGGTTGCTACTGTACTGGTATGAAAGACGGAGTCAATGATGAAGGAGGTGACATCGCTCCCTATATATCATCATGCCTACATTGGGCCTCATTTAGGAGATGGTTTAAATACAGCTCAGAGCCACCTTCTGTTTCAGGTTCTCCCATTCTGTGAATACAATAGGGCTTTCCTTACAGGGGGGACTGAGGGTTTCAATCAATAATATAAGCATCTGGTGACGTTTTAGGTGCCCTACAATATCCTGTTGGGAGCCAGCTGTTGCTTCAATGACATAGGACTCTCACAAGTCTTGAATCTGGTCAGATATGTCACAGACTGTAGGGTGTCCAAAATGACATGAGATGCTTATGTGTAGAGGGTTGAATTGTGCGCTTGTCTGGAAATGTGGGGTATTTTGTGAAAACTTCCCCTCCACCTCAGTTGAGTGGGGTAATTCACCAGTCTATAGTCAAAAAAAGGAGAAGATCAATCATTTCCCAGAAGTGGGAGCTGGCTAACTCAACCTCCGTGATCCACGGTGTCCTTCTCTTCAGTCTTCATATCTATGAGTTTTGTCCTCAGGCAGGTGGTTTGTACCAGGGATGCGTCTGGCAGTACCAGGGAAAAGGAATAAGGTATCATCCAACCAAGTAACACAGACATCAAAAATAAAATAAAAAAGGGAAATCATTCCATCCTATTACATGCTGCTATCCAACCTTTCCTTCAGCTGAACAGATGGGTTTGACGGGCCCCATCAGTTCCACATCCAACCTCATTAAAGACAGTGGAGTTACCTGCGAGGGGTGAATTTGGCCTCATCTCTTTTCTTTCTATGAAAGAAATGGAAAGTTTAGGAGTGGGTTTTTTTTCTTGTTTTGGTTTAGTTTTAGAATTTGGGGGTTTCTCTTTCTCAGAGAAAACAAAAACATGGAGAGGGAAATGCATGACATTTTCTGCTACTTGACCCCTCATGTGTCTCTTTGGCTAAGTGTCATGCTCAGCACTGACAGTCTTCTCCAAAGCATTTTGAAGTCTCCAGAATTGTTTCCACTCCTTACGAGGGGCTTCATGTGCAGAAGTAAAGCAGCCAGGATTTAATCTTGGGAGGGGACTTCAGAGACAACCAGTCCATGAAATGCAATATGGCACAGAAATCTCTTGAATTAGCACCAGCCACATCAACCCTGAAGACAGAAGTGCTGTAGTCTTAGCTGAGCATTGCAGGACTTCTGTTTTAGCAAACCTCAGAGGGCAATTTCTTCTGCCACTCAATCTAAAATATTGTTGGTGTTTTCAGTGCATTCAGATAAATTGCCACAGAGATGTCCATGAATTATAATACCTTCCTCATATGTGTTCATAAGCTTGTCATGCTCTCATCCTTAAATTCCAATACAGAAGAAACGTTATGAGCTTTGGGTCACTTTATTAGCTTCAAAGAGAGGTTGAAATTCTGGGGTTTGATGCTCCTGGGGATATTCAGAGTTACAGCATGAGCACTCTGCAAGAGCTAGGAGTTGTGGATCCAGTCCTAGATTTTGCACTATGGAGATTACTCCAGGCTTCCCTTGATGCCTTAATGACATTGCTTTGGGAAGGTAAAACAGGGCCGTGCAAAGGCACCACATCAAACTGCCCTGCAGACACCAGCCGTTGCACCTGGTTAAATAGACTGCCTGTAGGAAAATGACTCCTGGCTCTTCCAGAGACCTGCTCCAGAGCTGAGGCTACTGAGAAGGCAACGGACTGCCATCAGTGGGATATCAAGAGTGGGATGCTTGCTCAGATCTCTCAGTCATGTGCCCAAGCAGCTGTTTGGATGAGAAGTTGTAGAGAGAACGTTAAACAATGGGAGAGAAGATGAGCTGGGAGGGAGGAAGTCCCATTTCTTCTTCATAGCTATATGTCTCCTATTTTTTACCTCCCTCCAAGCTAAATCTTGGCTGTTATAATAGGAACTTCTTGGTATGGGAGAATCTCTTTTCTAGATTTCCCCTCTCTCACTGGGCAGCAGCAGTGCTTGCTTTTTGCTGAATTGTTTTCTTCGTGGCTTCTCCCCTGCCATGCTCACGTTTCCTCCCTTCTCTTGTGTGCTCCAACAAAAGCTGCTGATCTGCAGTTCATCACTACTCAGCAAGGGGACAGGACCCTCCTGCCTCAGGCCTCTGCTAACTGCTGTGAGGTGCAGATATTTCCATTTGGTGGGAAATGGAAGTTCCTGTGGCCTCCATTTTGAGATAGAGGTGTTTAGTCCTCATTCCAAACACTTCCAATGTCTTCATGGACTTGGGCAAGTCATTCTGCTCCCACTTTGCTGAAGTTTCCAGACATGTCTTTGGTGCAGCTTCACCTTGAGGGGGGATATTTTCTCAAGCACAAACGAGAGGCCAGTAGTTAACTACCAGACAGTGGTACCTGGGGTGGGATTCAGAATACAAAGTGAGATATTTAAATGCAGGTATGTTCATGGGTGCTTAAACTCCCAAACAAGCTCAATGATGGGCTCCATTTGACTAAACATAACATTTAGGGCTAAACTGAATTCTTGAAGATGCTCCAGGGTACCCCACTGCTTCTAGAAGCCTCTCTGGAAGAGTGTGGACTTCCCTTAAGTCCCATGGCGTATCTGCCAGCTCCATGCAGATGCTTCAGAAGCACCAGGCATCTCAGATGGGAATAGATGCCTATGCGTGAGCAACTCAATTGAGCTCCTAGTCCATAAGCACTGGAGGCTAGAGAATAATTCAACTGGCCAAATATAAGTGTCCACTGTGCGGCAAGCTAAACAACTCTCTGGACTCCTCTGACTGTGCTGAGTAGATCTCAGTCAGATATGGGTGTTTAGATGTCTAACTCACATGGAGATACATGCTTGTGGATATCTGCAAATATGTGTCTTAATCTATGACCTGGATCCCTCTCCAGATGCCTAACTCTCATGTCTTTAGTACTTTAAGATGGAAAACTGTGTATGGGGTCAATTCTACTGTCACTTAAACTGATATAAATCAGGAGTCATCATTTCCATAGCGCCAGACTTACAAGTGTATCAAATGGAGCAGAGGGTGGACTGATTCTGTAAGAATAATTATTTGATTCCACTTTACTGACTGGTATGCAATAGGTTTGACCCCAAGGGAACATCTCTGCTCCTCCTGTTGGTGAGCACATAATGAAAATGGACAAGTCCAAGTCATCTACAGGAAAAATCCTGTTGTTATGTGAACACCATCCAGATAGACAAAGCTCCTGAAGCAAAACAGTCACAAGGGTCTTTTCGTCATGACTTGGTCTCCTCCTCTGTCTCTGTAGTCCTTGCTTTTCTTATACATCTTCCGTGGACCAAGGGAGGTCTTGGACAGCCCTGCATAGAAGTGGAGAGTGGGGAAGGTGTGAGGAGAAGCTTTCCTCATTTTCCTTTCTTTTCCAAGTTTCTTCTTCTTATTTATTAGTATTTATTTATTTCTCATCATTCATTCCACTCCACCAAAAATCCTGAAGGCACATCTTCTCAGACATAGGCTAGCAAGCAGCTGAATGTCACCCATGTTTTTGAGGCAAGGCACCATCATGTCAGAGCTCCTTCCCAACATGCACTTGCCACCCGCTGCTACCACTTGGAAAGCACAAGGGGCCTGAGTCTTTCCAAGTCAGGCTCCCCAAACCTCCAAAAACCTCCTGTGTGTGATGAAATCCCACTGAAACCCTGGTTCTCACTGGTGTGCATTCCTGCAGACCCAGTTGCCTCACTGCCCGCCTGTCCCCTACTGACTGCAGCTCAGCCTTGTGCCTCTTAATCTCGGTGGAGAAACACTTGATCTATCTCTCATGGCATCGCTTTCTGTCACTCCCAGGACAAAACCTGCCCAAACAAGACCTGTCGTAGCTTTGGACTCTCTGACAAGCCCACCAGCAGTGTGGAAGACATAAAACACAGCACCCCAGGGGATTCCCCCATGGTACAAAACATGCTTGTCCGGCAGTCAAGGACAAGTATCTTCTTGTGGGTGGGTTTTTTCACTATTGCTTTCCCTTCCCACAGACTGTCTGCCTGATTACATCGCCTTCTTCAAAGCTACATCACTGTCTGTAACCCTTCCCCAGCCTGCCCCTGCCCTCACCCCACCTGAGCACCCCTTTGTACAGATTGCATGTATGATACAACCTGAAATTCCAAAGCTATTGTACAAAGTAGGATTGTCACCTTTTTTTTCCTCAGTATTTTGTTAAGTCTGATGATTTTTTTATGATTATTTATTTTATGAATAAATGTATATATTAGTAAGAGTATATATTTGCGGAAATAACTCATCGGGACAGTGTTGTTGCTCTGCTGTTGTGCTTGTGACCTCATTGGCTTTTACCCTATTTTCTACTGACAGCACACTAGCGATGTCTTGTAACTGTTTTTTGTTACCAGTTAAGTTTGATAGATGTGTTAACTTTATAATGAAAATTAAAAAAAAAAAAAAAGGCATTAATTTTAACCTGTGTCTGGGTATTTTTCCAACCATTCCACAGTTTTGATGGGATGGTATTCATATCACAGGCTGAAATACAGCTGGGGAGAAGTAGGGAACAAATATATCTTCCACTTCTAGGACAGAAGTTTGTGGTTTGGAAGAAGAGATGCCACCTGAGCTGGCACCATTTAACCCATGCCCAGCTGCTGTGGTAGGTGACAACACAATCATGAGTAAAACATGTACACAAAAAAAAACCCAACCATGCCACAAGTCCATTTCTCAGCTGAGCATCTCTAGGAGAAGGACCCAGTTTCCCTCCAAGAGTCTGGCTGCAATGTGAAGAAAGGTGGCTGAAAGACAGGTTTCTTCCTTCCAATGTGGGGAGGACATTGACCAACCATGTGGCTACTCATGGCTGAGAGCTGGTACGTGGTGACCCACTACCACCTTTGAGTGCTGTAAATATTTTTTCTCCGGAGCAAGAAAAGCCCAACATGGGCAAGGCACCACTTTGCACAATGCCCCTGGAAGGGTCTCAGAAATTTTGTGTTGGTTCTGCCATTTCCTGCCATTTTATTCCTCTGTTACTACATTAGGTTGGGAGCCTGCTGGGTGCAGTCATGCAACCACCAAGGCTGTAATCATGCTGGAAAAGTGAATAGATTGCAAGGGCCAAGCATCAGGATACAATTAGGGTGAGACACTGCTGACAGGCAAGATGGGGGAACCCACGTTGTTCTTTTTATTGGAACCTAGCATGGCTGGCTCTCCATTGCACCTACCATGGCTAGCATGGACTGTGTACAGAGAAATCTGCTCCCAAAAGAAATCCTGCAAAGCCTATCCCATTCCTCCATCCTTAGCGAGGATGGGTTGGCTGCAAAGGTGATGGGTTGGCTGCAAAGGTGATGGGTTGGTTGGAGAGGTGATGGGTTGGCTGCATAGCAGGCAGCTGCAGGCAGCTAGGGCAGCATTTCCAGGGGCTCTGTGCCTGTTCACCTCCTATCCCACTCACACAAACAGAAACAGATCGGAACCCACAGATCTTCTTGTGGCCTTCATCATTCACTTAGGAGAGGTTCAAGCCACCCAGCTTTATCCACCATAGACTTCTACCTCCTCTAAGCTCACCCTTGATGACTTCTTTACAGCCAGTGGAGGGACCTGAGCACACCCAGAGATTTGTCCCACTTATTTAAGACATAGACCTTAGTTGGTATAAATCACCTTCCAGAGACATCTCTTTTTCTGCAGAGACTCTAAATGAGCACATTTACAAACAACAAAAAAAAAGCAACTTTCCTATGAGAAGGGACTGGGGGGGCAAGTAGCATACTGTGATGCCTCAGATAAAATATCCCCCCTGCAAACACACACCCACACCTTGCTGTGAGTGACACAGGTCAAACACCACAGAGAGCTTTCAGCATACCGGACTCAGCATATTTTCCAGAAATAAATGATAAACATTCTTATTAAAGAGCACTTGAGATAAGCTTGTTTGTTAAGCTGTGTTGCCTGCTTCACCGGGTTTGAGCAAGAGCCTCTTTTTTTTTTGGCTTAAATAGGAAAATCTAAGAAAAGAGTGGACATCTCAGTTGCTCTTACCTTATACATACTATTAACCCTTACTGACCCTCTTATGTACTAAAGAAGAAAATCTGGTGTTGGTAACTCATTGCTGCCCCATGACCTGAACTTTTCATCATTAGGGAAACCATAGAAGTCTTCTCTTTTGCAGAACAGTCCTTTTCTCCTCTATGGGTAGACCATACAGCCTAACTATGGTCACATTTAGCCATGGGAATGGGCTTTGCTCATGACAGCCTGGGTCATAGAAGTCACCTAAAACTGTTCCACTACCAAGGGCAGCTATTTGGTACACAGAACCAAGGGTCTAACCTCATTCCCAAGCATAATTTAAGGATCGATGTGCACACAGATCTTGATGCAGAGAGGTAATTAGTCACCTAACTTCCTTGTAATCCACAGAGTTGAGAGCTCCACGTTTCTTTGAGAAATGCTGCGCTGAACTTGGCCAAAGGTTTGGTTCCCAGCAAAAAATCAGTCCTGACCACCCTACTCCTAAGTAAAACCATGGCCAGGTTCACACGCCACATTGTGGGTAGTACTACATCATCTCTCCTGACTGCTTTCCATGCACAGGCTTCCCAGTCACATACAAACACTAACTCAAACCAGTCTGGGATGTGCCGGGTCTATAGCACATGCGTAAATTGGTCTGTACATGCAGAGTGAGCCCAAGGCTTCTAAGAGCCCCCAGAGTCCTTGTGCTCCAGTCTGGTGGAAATGAACCACCCATAGACAGACAAATCTGCATGTGAACAAGGCATCCAAAGCCTCCACAATCTTGCAGACTTGCCACACAGGCTTCACAAGGAGTGGGATTCAACTCACAGATTCAAAGACACTAATGTAGGTGCCCACAGAACCACAAATAGACATATCAATGCCCTCTAGGCATTTTGATCTAGAGTACTCTGCCTGTCCTCCAGGTCTTCTGCAGGTCTCTGTCATGTCTGGCAGCTCCAGGAAGATGTCTTAAATACACCCAGACATGTCAAAAGGCAGTAGACACTTTAGTCAAGTGAATTGAGCCCAATTTGCCTGAATTTGAGGTCTGACTTTCAAGTTCCCGTTATTGTTCGTAAAGTCTAACGAGGGATTCATTTCCCCATAAGGTCTGAGTGCTGCCTGATATCATTTAGGACATCTGCAATACCATATGGGCTTGGCACATGTAGTGCTACAGACCCTTTAGGAGATCCATGTCCTTCTGGATTGGCAGGGGGATACCCAGAGGAATTACACTAAGATACCATAGATGGTACCAGACACCTGTGTTTAGGCAAGCACGTTGAAAATTCCATCTCCACTGGTTGTAATGGGAGCTTGGACTCCGAGCACATGTAGGCAGCACACCACGTATTGCTGCCTCGATGTAGGTGTCTTAATCTGCAAGTTGAATCCCGCTTGAGCAATCAGTCCAATACAGCATCCTTTGAAGCTGCGAAAACCAGCTGAAAGCAATTCCTGACCAGCAGCTAACCAGGCCATAAAGAAATAAGCTGTGACCCAATATAATTTGAAAGCTTTGCCATCTCATTTCTACCCAGCCTGGCTTTGGAATTTGCTTACTGATCTCTTTTATTTGCAGGTGTGGATTTTTTTTTTCCCCATCATACAGTCATTTGGAGGCACATAGCCAGATTTGCATTCCACAGGGCTACAATCCGGTCTGGGATTTGCCTGCGAGTGTCAACAGGTGAAGTGTTAACTAATGAACTTGGTGGTAGTGTTAAGGTGAGGTCAGCTCAGTTTCTCTGCAAGTTGGTTTCGTGCAAGGACAGCAAGGTTAAATAGACTTTAACAGTGATCTAAAATAGATCTGTGCTCTGGACCTGACCCTTTGAAACCTTGTTCCATTCTCCTTAGTTCATGCACATCCCAACACTCCAAATTTCATCCATTCTTTTGTCGAAGAGGAGGTACAGCAGGGCTGGGTTGAGTATGTCTCACCAGGCACCTGAGCTTTGAGAAATAAAAGGGTTCTATGATATTTTTTCCTGGGATATATGAGGCCGTGGTCATTCTCAATTCTGCAGCATCGATGTGTGTGGGAAACAGCGGTGGTAGTGGTGATGTGCCAGCTTGTTATAGCGAGAATTTCTTTCATGCAGGCATCCAAGGAGAGTTTTGAACCTGTTTTTTCTGTCCTAATCAATGCTGTTGGGTTATGCAGGCAGTGTCTTTCATCCTGGGAATATCAAGGTCTTTATGCAAAATGGGGTAGCTTCAGTGAGAAAAGTATCCCAGAACAGTCACACAGCAAGGACAACTGGCAGCATATGGAAATCTAAGTGCAAGCCTCCCCTCCCTATCAGACAGAGACTTGAACCTACAGCCAATATCCTGGCTGAGTCACCAGCTGTTTCTGAGTGACTGATAACTCCAGTCTAGTCTTGAGCAACCTAACTGGAATTCTGGTTTCAACAAACTGCTGCTTTCGAGAGAAAAAATGCTTCCTTTGAAATGGTTGATTGGTCTATGTTCCTCGTGCTGCTCCCTCAGAAGCAGTACACCTGAATTCTAAGTGCTCTCAAAAAGAAAGAAGTAACTTGGGTCTCACCTGCCGTTTTGACCGAAGTTCACAGTAGAAACTTCACAGTAGCCTTTGGCTAGTCAATGTGAATGAAGCTGGGTGAGCTTTTTGACAAAGGCATCCCTTTGCACGCAGACGGGGATGAGACACAGCCCCTTCAAACACCTAACAGATGGTCACCCATCTGTTCAGATGGTTACACCTAACACACTTCTAACCCAGGCCAAAATAGCAGATCTGACTTTGCAGGAGATTTCTCTCAGACATGCTTTTGGCGGTGTCAGTTGGGACAGTGGGGTGTCTCAATGGAGAGGGCAGGACAAGTAAAGAGCCCTGAAGTGGGTAAAGAAGGACTTTGGCTGATACTAACAGCTAAATCAATAAGCACACTTACTAACAGCTAAATCAATAAGCACACTTGTTACTGGTTCAACCCTGGGGTGGGAACACCATCCCCCAAGCACCTCAGTCAGGGAGGAGATTGGTACATGGAAGGTGGGCTGGCAAGGAGCTACCGTTTAGTCTTGTTAATGAATGATAACTGAATGGTCCTCAAGAGTTCTGAATAAGTTCCCCTGTCTTACCAGCTGCTGTTACAGGCTGGCAGGGGCTGCTTGACACACCTCAATCTTAGCAGCAGATGTTGTTCCTGCAGGGGAAGAAGAAGGTTACACATTAAAAGGCAGCAGACGCTCCAAATTCATATGGAAAAAAGGCACAACTGAAAGGCTGGCTGTGCAACTTTGTTGATTTTTTTTTCCACTCCCCTTTAATTAAGATGTTTCGATATCTGAGGAACACAACCAGACTCAGGTGTCATTGTTATTATGATAGTCTCAATCATAATCATTCTCCTTGTCTTGTGATGGTGTCTCTGGTGCTCATTACAGCTGAAGACCACCCCTAGTGCTCAAATAGAGAACAAAGTGGTGGACCTTGTTCTAAAGAACTTTCAGCCCAAGTGAACTGTTTCTGCCTAACCCTGTTTACATCCATCAGTGATGCTGATAAATAAAAATAGCTCCTAGCCATTACCATAGGCTGCCTGAGCCAGTTTGCCGGTAGACACAACAACCATAACCAAAGAGGCCACAAAGTTGTACGTATCACACAGATGTCTTGCAAGTCATCTGAATACAAAAATAACATCGAGTTAGGAACAGTAACAGTGTCTGGCTTAACTAGAGAAAAGTGAGGTCCACCTTTTAGCATCATTTATCACACACGTCATGTCAAGGAAATTACTTTTTTCACTTGTGGCTTGGAATTAGTACAAGCCAATAAAAAAAGTTACAGTTCTGCTAGCTCACCAAGCATGTGGTTATACCTTGCTGGCATAAAGAAGGTGGGAACTGCTCTGTAAGCAGAGGCCATAGGGTACAACCTGGCATGATCTGCAAAAGAAATCCTTGGAGCTTCCAGGCCTGGAGAGACAATAGGTCTGAGAGGTGAATATAGAACAAATATACATCATTTCTCATAATATTAAAACTAGGAGACATTCATGGTAATTAGCAGGTGGAAAACAACAGAAAAGAGTGTTTCTTCTCATGGGACATAGTTTGACAGTAGAAATCTCTACCACACGGAGGTGTGGAAATAGAAATTTACCTGAGTTTAAAAAGGAACAGGACAAAAGGACTGAAGAAAAATTCATGACGACGTTTTACAGTCAAAGACACAACTCCTCAATCAGAAATCCCAGCCAGAGATTTCTGGGAGTTGGGCATAGGCCAGTCGAAGTATCATCCTGTGTTTGTCCTGTTCTTCTGCTCTTCCCCGGGCACCTACATTTGGCCTCTGTCAGAGACAGGAGACGGGGCCAACACAACCTGCTGTCTGATCCAGCACAGCTGATCGTATATTCATTGACATGTAAATGTCCATGAAGCAAACTTGGGAGAGACTAATATTCTTTCTACACTTCAGAGGGGAAATACTTTCAGGAAAAAGGTGTTTTATTCTTTCAGTCTGGCTAAAACACCTGAAGACAGTGGTCATTTCACTTAACTTTAAAAAGATTAAAAGTCTGACAAATCTTTACAGTCACGGGAGAGAATGGGACATGTCCAGCAAGTGATTTGCATGGCCTACCTTGGGTGTCTGTTTTAAGAGCTTAATCTCCCCCTAGGGTTGACTCTCCTCTCCCTTGACTACAAAGCAAGCCCGGGCTGACTAACTTGGACCTGGGCATCTAACTTTTAGAGCTGTAAATTAAGGCTAATGAAACCCGCCCAAAACTGCAAGCCTCACCTCAAATTTGCAGGAATCTCAACTGTGATGCAGAACATAGAAAAAGTACAAAAAAGGGTATTAAACACTAAAGAAAATGAACATATATTTCGAATTTGTTTTGTGTGGGCAAACTGAATTTTGGCACCAAAATTTCCTGTGAACCCCATCTGGTTTACATGCTACCTCTTGGCTCAGCAATAGTTCTCCCTGAGAATTTTAGAAGTCTATAGTGTTTTCCATAAGAAGGAAAAGCTCTTGATAATCACAGGACCTGAAGAGTGAAGGTCACTTCTAACTATGGAGAAACTTGTAGCTGAAGACACAAAAGCAAATTTAATTTCTGACCAAAAAATGGTCTTAATTTCTGTCCAGACCATGAAACAACATATCCTTAATGGGAGTAATCTGAACAGACTCTACCTAGCTGCTGAAGAAGCACAAAAGGGTTGAGTTGAGTCAGCTGGATTTTGACTTTGTGGCTGGAAGGAATCTAGGCAGTTCAAACCCAGCACTCATCTTGCTAAGCCTTCCTTAGCAAGGAGTCTTCGGAGTGTGCCATCGGTGGTGAGTGGACTTCTCTTTCAGATCCAAAGTTATAGGAGCTGTTGTCTTTTCAGTTCCACAAGTGAAGGGCTTCTTGTCAGATTCAGGAACTGGTTATAAATATGAATTGGGAGTGACTTTGAAGAGTAAATTTAAGGGGCTGTAACTCTGCAAGTGCCACAAACTCAAATCATACTGCAGTTTTTAAAGACAAACTGGGATGTACTGTGGAAACATAGAGAAAATCCTTTGGGACTTTTTGTTCCTAACCTGCTATAAACTGACTACTAATCAGAATAAAATGATCCATCCCATTGGGAACTGAAGTCAGTCACAATTTGCAAGGACAGAGGAAGTTGCACTTATTTATTCCAGGTCCATGATCTCTTAGTGTCAGAAATGTGCAATTTTCCCCTTTTGTTTGGAATATTCCAAAATGTCAGACTGACACAGTGAGCTTGAACTGTAAAACTCTCAGAATAAATAGGAGCACAGGTTGCTTCCGACTCCAGATCGTTTGAGTATAGATTATGTGAAGGATGAAATGCTGGAGAATGAGCAGTTTGGTGAAACAATGTGTATTGGAAATGAGTCCTCAATAGGCTTGCTCTCCGTGCTTTAAATTCATGGTTGGATGTTCTTCTTTGACTAGTCCACTCCATCTTAGGCACTCTCCATTTTGAAACCCCTTCATTAGAGGCCATCTCTTCCATAAAGTTCCTCTGACCTCCCAAGTGACCTTCTTAGTACTAATCTTTCAACAGTGCTGTCATGTATAGCCATGGGCAGACAAAAACCTTTGATTTACAAATCTCAAGAGAATATTTATTCCAGTCTCCTCAGCCCAAGGAGATACACCAAAATCCACACCTGAAGCAAAGTATCTCTTGAGATGGTGTAAAGCCAACTCCAGGCAGAAGATGTTTAATAAAGACAAGAGTTACAAACTGTAAAGGAGCATTTTTCCATATGACTGAATTCCAGTTTTGTCTTCCTTGTTCACCAGGGGAGCATGGAGAGACATCTGGTGGCTGAATAATTTTCTGCAAGCAAACACATCCTCTCAGGATGTGTCTTTGGTAGGGGGGTGTCTCAAGAAAAATGTGTATCTTCAGAGACACCATGCTGTTCAGTTCACTGGAAGCACCGTCACGCACCGTCACACCTCCCACTTCAATAACAAGTCTGCCATCTGTTCATTGGGGCAAAAAACGTGCCAAAAATGTGTCTAAAAGAACAACAGAACTCTTGATGCCTCAAACACCGGATTTCACTGGAAGTTGCTGACATAACTGAAATGAGCTGGACATAGCATCGTTCTCACCTTTTAGTCCACCGAGACCATGGTAGAATGACTGTAGATTTGAACAGGGGCAAGTCTAGGTCTGTAATGTTTGTGCAAGAAGCCTCTTGTAACCATCCTATGCAATTCCTTTTGCTCTAAAAATTCTATTACCTACCACTTGAGCTCAACAGTCAATACCCTGGGGAACACACATGAGCAATTGCATAAGCATTACTCTGGTAGAAGGCAATGGCCAGCAGGTGCACATTGTCCCTTGCCCTGCAATGCCACAGCCACGGTGTTCAGCTGTTATGTTCAAACAGAGCCTGAATGCCATAATTATAGTGTCTCCATTGTGCTAGGGGCTATACAAATACAAAAGGGCCCAAATCTCAGAGGTATGTTGCACAGTCTTAGTGCAGCAAAGGTGTTCAGTGTAGTTGGTGCTAAGGAGTTTTCTGCTGGGAAAGGCTCGAGAAAAATCTTTTTTTTTTTTATTTCTATTATAACACACCAAGAGTTGGCTACTGTGCATGCACTTAACAATAGGCATTCAGGGGTCCATAAATGTTAAAAATAGATAGGAAGGATCAATCATGTGAAACATTTACAGAAGAATAAAACTATCTGAGCGGGGTGTTGCAGATAAACAGGGAACAGAAACAAAATCTTATGAATTCCAGTCATGGTTTCAAGCCCATATCTCTCATTCCAGCCCTCTCTCTGCCCTCTCTCATTTCATCTCAGAGGACATCCAAAGGGTGGTGATCAATCAGGTCTTAATTTCTCTTTTTCTCAACAAAACATTGTCAAAAAGAAATTTTTCTCCCACCAGGCTTCATAAGAAGCTCTTCTTCTGCACTTGGTAGCAGAGGTTCAACTGAGGCAGAGGGTTAGTTAATACCTGAAATAACTGAAAGCTCACTAAAGAGAAGAGCTACAGCATTCAAACCTGCAGCTGGAAAGTAATCCGAGAGAGGCACTGTCAATAATTCCTCCACTGCA